>VZUI01035329.1:0-33486 GCA_013401135.1 Cettia cetti | reverse complement strand
GCCATGGCCGCTCCGGGGCCGGCGCGGCTCCTCCGGGCCGCCGCCGCTTCATCCCGCCGCTGGCTCTTCTCCTCCGCCTCGCCGGCAGCCGGGCCGAGGCCGGGCGGCGGCAGCGCTGCCGGGAGGGCAGGGCGGCCGTTCAGCCTCTCCGCCCGGGCGGTGCTCAGGTAAGGGGGTCACAGCCGCGAGGTTCCGGGCGGGCTCCCCGGGGCGGCGGCCCGGAGGAGCCGGACGGGGCCGGGTCTCGGCGCTGAGGGCAGTCGGGGCCAGCGGCTGCCTGTGGCCGGGCTGGCGCGGGGTGACCTTCCCGCGGTGCCCCGAGGGGTCCCGGCCCCCTCCGCCCCTCAGCGGCGCTTGGCGGTGGCACCGGGGCGCCCTAGGGGGGGCCCCTCCACCGAGCTGTGCCCCGTGGGGCTGTGCCGGCGCTGCGGGCTGGCTCGGGCGAGGCCCCGCTCCGGCGCGGGTGAGGCTCAGGGTCGGTGTGACCTGGAACCGCGTTGGCATGGCTTGTAGCGTTATGGAACGCTAAACCAGCGTTCCTGGTGCTCAGACTGGTTTTCTAAGAGGTTATGACCTTACTAAAGTTGCACTTGTTTTTCTTTTTTCTCTGTTGTTCGGTTTTGGTTTTTTTCTTCCCGTGAAAGTCTGGCCGGGCTTGTGGCAGAAGTACAGCAGATATCAGAGAGATCCTAATACTTGAAGTGTTTTCTGCCTTTGGTGTAGTTTTTCTGCACTGAAAAGCACTTTTCCATCTTTCTTCGTGGAAAGACTGGACGTGACACTTAGTGCCATGATTTAGTTGACATGGTCATGTTTAGTAATAGCTTGGACTTGATGATCTCAGAAGTCTTTTCTAACCTAATTGATTTTGTGGTCCGATCTAAATGTGCAGAGCTCCTCCTCTCCTCACCAGTATGTATGAGTAGGTATTTCAGAATCCATTACATCTGTGGGTATTTAATAGTACACAGTCAACAGCTGTAGTTTTGATGCTTATTACAGGTAGTCACAGATTGTTTATGCACAGCCCTCTGGCTTGTAGTTTGTATATTCAAAGATAGGTCAGAGTATACAGCTAACTTTCAGTACTTAAAATGCAGAAGTTTTAAAACCTGATGCACTTGGTTGTCAGAGAAGTTTCCTAGACTTGGAACAGGACCCACAATCAGCAGCCCAGCATCAGGGGTGTAGGCTGGCCTGTTTCCAGAAGATTGGGATAGTGTCCTTGACATCAAAGCTGTCTCAAATAGTTTGCTTTTAAACTCTCCTGTAGGTGATTTTTGACTTTGTTCCAGCAGATACTTTTAATATGGAGAGACAGAGGCTAAACTTTTCTAGCCTAGGACTCCCATGTGAGATGAGAAAGTTGCTAGTCAGATCACTTCTCTGAAGGATCCTGCTGGTAATCAGTTGATTTTAAGGTCCCTGATTTGCAGTTTATAATTTAAAAAAATAAAGATGTGATGTATTGACAAGTTTTTTAAAAGGTATTAAAAATAATTGAAAAACGAATCCTATAAAAGGAAAGCATTTCCTTACCTAATAGGAATGTAAGACCTGTAATCCCCTCGTCTTTCACAAACAGGCTGAATACAGAATGGAATTTATTTACATTCATTTTGGAAGCACACCAGCAAAAAAGCTTATGCAAGCAAGTGTTTCTGGTGTTTTTTATAAACTCAGTGTCATAAGCTGGCTGAGCGTGTTGGGAGAAAAGGGAAGTTCTTGTATGTTATTGTCCTCTCCATTTAAGCGTTACTTTCTCTGGGCATCGTATTTGAGACCCAGTTCCTGGCCTTTATACAATGAGCCAGTGTTATTTCAGTAAGAAGATATATCATTATTTGTGTATGTAAAATTAGCTGTATTTGTGTCTAGAGGATGAAGACCTCTGTATACAACACATTCCCTGAGGTGATTCCTGTGAGCAGAGGTTTCCGAGGGTTTCGGTGGAGCATCAGACATTGATTTCATTTCCATTTCTTCCTTTCTCTTGTTCCTTTTTTATCCCTTATCCCTTCTTTTAATTTCATGGTCAACACTAGTCATTTCAGAATTCTTTTATACCAATCTGGTTATCTATACCATGTTTTGGGTGCACAGCATAATAATTGCATACTTTAAAGATTAGTTCAGATTTATAACTCCTGTTGATTGAGGCATGTGTCATAGTTTAATTCATGGAACTCCTCAGGCAATTAGGGCTGTTGGATTTGCTGTTTCTGTGACTGGTACACAGCATGTTGGTATTTGGATAGTTGTTTTCCTTGATGCAAACAATGTCTGGGTGGACAAAACCGATGTTATTTGAAATTTATAAAACCTAAATATTGTTTCATGTGGGTGAGATTTTTTTTAATGGTATCCCCCAGTCACTGAGAGGATTGGCTCAGTGTGTGTTTTGAATGTCTGACTAGTGTGATTATTATATACACACACTTCTGAAAGTATTTTCACCAAGTAAAGCACCAGAGATTTTTTTCTTTTAAATATTTTGGCTAAGTGAAGAGTGATAGAAGGTGGCAAGAGCAAAAAAACAGATCTTCTGAAAGACTTGAGAAGGCTATATCTAACTTTACACAAATAAATAAATTTTAGTTTCAATTATAAATCAGGGTGAGCTAGGTCCTGTCAAAAGATTAATTATTGTGTCAGTTTTTAACAAAGGTCGGTGATCTGGTGGTGGGGCTTCCATCTCTCCCCTTGCTGCATGTCCCACCATGGGGCACAGGCAGCCACAGTGCAGGGCCTCAGCTGGCTGAAGCAAGTATCAGATTGCCCCGACTGACAAGGAGATCCCACTGCTGTTTCCTTGTTGGCTGTGGGCAGTGGCATTTTGTCAGTTTTGCTTTCCGGGTCCACTTGTTTTTGTGGTTGATTTTCATCCATGTTAGCAAAAGGAGTTGACTTGCGGCCGTTCTGGTGTAAGGATGATGGCAGGGGGATTTGGAGCGAGGTTCACCCGAACCCACATTTTTATACTGTTAAGAGATTGGTTTAATCTGATAATGAAACCCAGATTGTGTCATTGCAACATAAAGTTGTCGTAACACAGCCATTCCAAATGGTGTAAGTTTCATTTGAGGTCGGATCTGACTGCTGGTTCTGACATCTGTGGGGTTATTGACCTTGGGTTTCAGTCAGTGCATTCCCAGACCGAGGTTACTGCAGGACAGTGTGAGGCTGGAGAGACAAGGAACAAAGGAGCGGGGGCAGGACTGTTCCTTATGTGGCACTGTGGTATTTTATCAGATTCAAGTGTAACCACAGGTGAAGACAGTTTCAAGTGTGTTTTGAAAACTGGGAAGGAGTTGACTTGCCATTTAAAAAGTTCCAGGAATCTTACTGTTTGGTCCATGGTACTTGTGAATGCCTAATCCTATAACAAAGAGTATGTTTAGGATATTGGAATAAATATTTAGTACTTGCCACATCTCTACATCTGGTGGAGCATAACCAGAAATGCAAGTACATACTGCACATGTGTCTCCTGTCAGCGTTGTTTCTGTCACATTGACAGAAATATTTCAGCAAAGGAGAGTGTACTTTGAGCTTGGGAAGGGCTTTTTGGGGCAGTTTAAAATGACACAGTCAGACGTTAACTTAGGCTCTCAAAATGTGAATCTGTGCCTTTCCAGATGCAGTCTAAACCCATCAGTCTTAAACTCCCAGAGGAGGTGGTGAATTTTGTACTAGTTTATCTAAGTGGGTGCTTGTTTCCTTGGCTCTGCTGTGGGAGGTGTTAACACAGCCGAGGAGCAAAATGAAAAGCAGAGTGGTTTCTTAAACCCCACAGAACGGTTTGCTGATGGCCCTTGGATATCACAGGTGACTGTGCAACATAAATCATTTTTTTGTAAAGATAGATCTTTAAGATTTCTGGGGGTTTTTTTATGGAATGCACTTCAATTGCATTCTGCAGGTCAGCAAGGTCAATCCTTTGTTATCAATTAGAGTTTTGGAATGAATTTAGAGTTAATAGTGGCCTGTGGCTGCCTTCTGGAAAGTGGACTGAGGGATGATAGGAGAAGAATTGAACGTGACATCCTAATGAATCATCTTGGAGCACACTGGTGCCAATGGACCTTGATTTGTGGCAAGTGTATGAACTCTATAGTAACAAACATTTGTTGTTGTTTCATAACAAGCCAGGACTCAGATTGCTAAAAACATTCTTTTACAGCCAGTTACAAAAATAATTTGTTCACTGATTTTTCAGCATGGCCAGTTTCAAATTTTTTTAATATTCTGATGTACAGGTTAGAGTTTTCCAGGGGGTCACTTGATTTTCAAATTTGTATATTTTTCATGACATAAATCACTCAAGGCCCACAGTTACTAAGAAGAGTATGGGTAATATGAGCCATGTGGTTCTTAAACATGGATTTCAAGTGGAAACATAAATTTTTGAGTTAGCTTTTTAGTTCTTTTTTTCTGTCATCTCTTGGCATATTTCTTCACTGTCCATTCAAGTTTTTGTTTTGCTCATTTACTGTAGGAAAGAAAATAGTCTGTTTAAAATTGAACATACTATATTTTATTAGTATATTTAAAGTTCTCCTCTCATTTACATGTAAAATAAAATAGAATGCAAAAAAATTTTTTTAATGTTAAAACCTTTGGTCTTAAGACATTTTTCTGCAGACTGCAAGTGAATTTTTTCTTAAACAGTTGTCTGGAAAAAAAAGAAAAAACCTCTTTCTTTCCCTGAAACCAGTGTAAGAACTTTGTACTTCACTAGAATTAATATTTAGAAGATTAACTCCTCAGAGAATCTGTGCCTAAAACCAGCAGAATGTTATTGGAGTATTTCCATTTGTGGGAGAAGAATTAAATTTTGGAACTAATAAAGTAAAATATCTAAAACTCTAAGCAGAAATGGGAAAATTTAGAGTTTATCCTAAATGTTAATTATGAGAAAAACAAAAAATTCATAAATCCAAAGCAAGAGTTCACAGAAAGATGAGGAGAGAAACATTTTAAATAAGCTCCTTTATTTGTTAGAAATACAAATATTGTGCCTTAAATAAACTGTCTTTGGTGAAAGGCAGAACATCTGGATGCCATGTAGCTTATAATGATAAAACAGACACCAAGGGGTTTTTTTCCCTTATTTTTCGTGGTCTTTGTTCAATGTACAGCAGTAAAAGCCTGTACCTGTTACAGCTTTTAAAGGCAAATAACTTGGGTTTCTCTTTTCTTGGAGTTGATAGTTGTAGTATCAACTATTATTTTAGTGGTATTCAGTCAATTCAGAAGCACTAAAAAAACTCTAGAATTCTGTAATTGTATTGTATAATTTTCTTTTTCAGCTCAGAAGATAAAATAACTGTTCATTTCATAAACCGCGATGGTGACAAACTAACAGCCAAGGGAAAGCCCGGGGATTCACTGCTGGATGTTGTTGTTGACAATAATCTAGACATAGATGGTTTTGGTAAGTAGATTCACTGAGTATTTTGTTCAGTGTCTAGAACTTATGTTCCTCTTTATGCATAAATATTTATAGTATCATTTAGATTGGAAAAGACCCTTAAGATCATTGAGTCCAAGTGTAAATTAATATTTTATATATAAAACCTTGCTGTACTTCGCTTGGATTTTTTTCTCTTTTTTCCTCCTGCAGGTGCATAGAATATTTTGATTCAAGTTTTAAAAAAATTCTTGGTGTGATTTTTAAGTTGGGTATTAAAGAGAGGAATACACACAGCGTGCTGTCCAGGTGGAGTCTGAAACAGGCTGCTTGCAGACCCCTTCTGAGCTGAAAGGTTCTGTTCTGGAGGCAACACAGAACTGGTGTGTTTCTAACAGTGTCTGGTTACTTCTGTAGTGCCAGACTCTGTTTATTATCAGGCTTTTTGTAGCACCATATCTGTAGCAGAGGAGTGCAGAGTGAAAGAAAAAACCAAATCCTTGACAGTTAGCAGGGAAGAGCAAAGAGTTTAATTCTTATTAAGGAACTGGGGTAAAGGAGACCTTGTGAAATTCTAACTTAGTGCGAGTTCTGTTTAAAATCAAAACAGGAGGAAGTTAAAACTTCTCTCTATTTCTTCAAACTTTTGCACTTTCCATAGTTAGAATCATAAGATGGTTTGTGTTGGAAGGGACCTTGAACATCTTTCAGTTCCAAACATCCCTGCTATGGGCATCTTCCACCAGCCCTTGTTGCTCAAAACACTAGACCACATTGCTCAAAGATATTAGGTAATTGCAATTAAATACATTGGGAAAATATTTATATGAACATGAGCTGAAAAATTAATAGAACTAAAGCAGAAAGTAGTAGTACAATTTTCAGAACTGAATGCTCAACATGAAGCAGTTGGTGAAAAAATAGAAGACAGCAGAGTATTGTAGCACAGTTTGAAATCTGATGTGTGTTTTAGCTAAGTGGAAATAAATTTTACTGCTAGTAATAAAATCTTTGACAAGATTTAAAATCTTAATGTCTGAGGCATTTTTTATGTCTAGAGTTGCATATATCTGGGGAAGAAATATTCTCTCAAGAATTTGTAATGCAACTAGCTTTATGTATCACTTATTAAATGATTCATTTAGGCTTATGGCTGGTCTGCCTGTATTCTACAGGAAACATTCTCTGTGTCAATATCAGCTGTGGTAAAGCATTGTGGTAAAGTGGGAAAAAGCAATGCTGGCAATAAAAGGAAGCCAAACTGAAAATTTGGAATACTGCTACAGTCTTTAATTATAAATTGTGTGCTGGTCTGTTTCAATAGCCACTTGCTAATGAAACATTGTACTAGGGCAGAGAAATAATGTAGTAGAAATGTATGTTCTGTTTTTAAGACAAAAGTATTGAGGGAAAAGTAAAACATAATTCCTGCTTATTTACTTCTATCACTAGGGGGCATCCCACATGCATTAACAATAATAGAAATATCTTTGTGTAAAGGGTTACAGATCTATTGAATGATTCACCTGTACTCATTTTTTTATTATTGCCAGATTTACAGTTGTGGAAAGACTTTCCACTGTTTAAAGAGACTGTCAGTGTTCTTTCCTTCCCCCCTCACCCCTTCCCTCACTTCCCCAACATTAGCAATCCTTAAGCTGCTGATGTGATGAATTTTACATTTGGCTCTTTAATTAAACTCTGCTTTTTCATGTGTATTTGAAGACATGATACAGTTTAAAAATCAAAGGTTGTATTACAGTATTGTGCTCACTTCCAATATATGCTTTTGGTACTGTAGCAGCATGATGATTTCTGTGTGGTTCTCATGGTCTAAGGATGAGTTCCACTATTTCATTTCATAGCAGTGGTTATACATACAATCTTGCTTCCCTTATTTCCATATGATTACAAAGGTGATGTGGTCACAGTATTTTTGGTTCTGTTTGCCCTAGAAATAAGTAAATAAGTGGAGATTGACTAATGTCTTATCTGATTCTCTTCTATCAATTTAAATCAGAGCCTGAGGTTTGTAATCTCCACAGTATTTAGCTTTCCCCCTCTTCCTGAAGTTGCATATTTCTTTTTGAACACTGTGGAGAACTTGGTGCCAGCCCAAGACACAGTCCAGGGACAAATCTGTTAGAGTTCAAAATTTTAGTGTGCTGTGCTGACCCAATTTCTGTAGCAGGTAGGTGGAGTTGGTGCTTGTGCTGCCCTGCCCCAGCAATTTATGTCCTTGACTCCTACTGGAACACCTGGTAATCCCTGTAGGCCATCTCTCTCTAGCCTGACTACCTTTGTTGCTGTGCATTACTGTTCTCTGGAGTGAGAAGAAATAAGTATAAAATCCCTCCTCCCTGTACTTCTGAGGAATTGTTTTTGTGTAGCAGGTGTCTGCTGTTGAACTTCTAGAGAAAACCTTCTCAAAACCGTGGGAAAGAGATACAAAAGATCAGCATTGGAAATAAATAAAGTAGTGGTGATTGACAGCATTGTCTGCTTTTGTATTCTTATAACAGAAAGCTATTCTTTCTTTAAATGGTGTGAAGGGAATTAGTTAAGCATTTTTAACTGATTACTTAGCATTTTTAAACTAATTACTTAGCATTAAGGTGAATCTTAGTGCTGTTGTAACTGCAGAAGTACTATTAACAGTTGAATGCAGAGTAAGTATATGAATGTGGGAATATACAGAACATTAATTTTGCTAATCAACCAAGACTTTGTATGAATCAAACACATGTAGGATTTCTTTTGAAATTCAACTGCAATTTGAAACTTGGATTATCTGTTACCTTGATTTATTTTCCTTTAGGTGCATGTGAGGGAACGCTAGCCTGTTCAACTTGTCATTTAATATTTGAAGACCACATATTTGAGAAACTAGATGCAATTACTGATGAAGAGATGGACATGCTGGACCTGGCATATGGCCTCACAGAAACGTAAGGCAACATAACACTTCCCTACATTACTTCCCCAAAGAATGGGAAGAAAGTTTTGCAGAGGTGGCAGTCCAGTATTCTTGGAGCACCTTAATCACCTTTTAATGAATAGCTGGATCCTGTTACACAAATGGGGCTGCCAAGTATAAATGTTGTTTGTTTGAATTAGTATTAAAAAAAGTCAGTATTGTTTTTGTGACTGAAAAGTGTCAGTTGCCAGTACTTTGTCTTCAGAGGGGTCTGGTGCAGAAATGTTAACACTAAAGTATGACTGGAAACCCAGTTCCTTCCACAAAAGCTCTGCCACTGCTGTCCTGTGTGTGGGTTTTCTTATTCTTGTTTCTCTTCCCTTCTGTTTTCTGTCCCTTGTTAGTCTGTAGCTAGTTCATGTATTTTATGAATGTGTTTATGTCAGTATTTTAGCTTTTGGTCAGATCTTCTTTTCACAGAGTCACAGAAGGGTTGAGGTTGGAGGGGACCTCTTGAGGTCAACTGGTCCAGCTCCCTGCTCAAGCAGGACCACCTAGATCCGATGCCCAGCACCATGTCCAGACAGCTTTTGAATATGTCCAAGGATTGAGACTCCACCTTCTCCAGCCTCCCTGGTATTTATGTCCATTGCTCAGATCCTTCCTCCAAGCCTTCTCTAGGACAAACAGAGTAGAGATATGTCAGTGTACATTCTTGTTATGCTTTGACTCACATTACAGTGCTCTTTGTGCACATAAACCATGTACCCTTTAGGGAAAAACTGATCCAGAAGTGTGCTCTGACTATTGATAGGCATTAGGATCAGACTAGTGGTACTCTAAAGTAAACCTCTGTTCTGCATCACCCCCACCATCACACATCTTGTAGTTAGGATGTTGATTCTCATCACAGACCCATTCCTGGTGGGCTGTTGCAGTTGCTGGTGCACAAGTAGCTGTTATCACAGAACAGGCTCACACAAACAGCAGGCAGCTGTGCCTTAAGAGGTTTCATAAGCCCTTTCCTTCATGTTTCAATGGAACTGCTTGAAGTTTTTTGACAATATTTCCAATTATGTCAGAGGCTTTATACCTGGCCTGTATAGCATAGAGTTTGTCTCTGCAGAGCAGTACTCTGAATTAACTTGTCTGTCTCCTTATATCAGTAAAAGGAGTCTTGTACTCATAATTTCTACATGACAATACACTTTCTCACTTCAGCCAAATCTGAACATTTATGGGAGGTTGGAAAGGCAAAGAAGTAAAGCTATGGGAAACTTTATCATTTTTCCTGTCTTACAAAAACCCTTTTTCAGTTTTGGAAAAAAAAAAAAAAAACAACCCATAAGCCTATTAAGCATGCCACCTACCATAATAAAGAGTAACTTTTAGGTTCAGGGCCAGAATAATTCCTGAATAGCTCTGGAGACATATGATCTAATAAAAACCTTTTTTCTTTGGCTACCTTTTAAGTAAAGGTTTAAAGCAAGAAGGTTTTACTGAAGAACTGGGAAAAAGTAGCAAGCCAGAGCTCTCTGTTTAAATGTTTCTTTTTTCCCTGTAAGTTGTTCATACCAAATTAAGCTTTGCACCCTTTGAAGGTGTTTGGTACTTCTGTTAGCATCACATGTTCTTCCTATGGCCAGGGACCTTCCATTTATGTGAGAGGATGACTCTTCTGAAAGATGGAGTTTTAAGTGGCTGGTATTTGCTGGACTCCTGTGCTGATGTAAATTTGTGTAAAGGAGATTTACTTCTATGTTCTGTCATAGGTAAAATCATAGAAGCTTATTCTTGTCAGTGACTCTGCATTTGGGAAAGCTTCATCCAGCAGCTGCCATGAAAGCTTGTGGTTTTTTAAATGAAGGATTAATTAGGTTAAAATGAAATTGTTTTGATTAACTGCAGAACAGTAGAAAGTAGTAAGATGGAGTGCAAACCCTGGCAAGTTAAAATAAGGATGCTAAAGCAAAAGATAAGATGAGAAACAGCTTGCAAAAAGTAGGCAAATACTTTTGTTTCTAACCTATCAGAAACAGGAAACTTTGTCTACGTGCAGAGCCAACGGGTGATGTAGAAGGTGCACGTAAAACAGAAAAAGAGAACATAAAAGTGAAGTTTCTTTTGCATTGTCGTCTCTAGAGGTTTTATGGGCTGTCCCTGTACTGGAAGGTTTCTTTGCAGACAGGTGGTGTATTCTGTGATCTTCTTTCAAACCGATGGGTCCACAGAAGTAGTATTGCTGCAGATAAATAAACTGAGTGGTAACAAATAGTTATGGCCAGAGAGCATTCACCCAGGAGCTCTATGGGAATTCAGTATGGCATTTCTGAACTGCTGTCTGTAAGGCTTAATTAGTTGGTTTGAAACTGCTTCCATATCAAAGGAATGGGAAGGTGGGAATCCAGCTCTTATGAAATTCAACATTTTAAAGTGAGATTTGGAACTGAAGAACACAGTTGTGATTCTCTGGGCTGTCACTTTTCTATCCTATCTGCTATGGGTAAGGAAAGAATTCAACAGAGGTTTTATAGAGGGATGAAGCAGATACAGAAATTCTTCATTTAAGTCACTGAGATGAAGAAAGATCTTGCAGTTCATGCAGTTTACTTAAGTTTAGAAATTGTTTACAAAATTTTGAGGTTCAACAGCATAAGAGCAAAGGCCCTGTAAAGGCTAAGTAATTGCTTAAAAAAATTAACAAGAAATATTAAGCTGCCTGGTAAGAGTATGTGATAAACAGCATGATGTAAAAGTGATTGGTGCTAGGTTTTAATTACTGTGACCATCTTTGTGAAAGACTTAAGAAAACACAGTGAGGAGTAAGGTTTGTTTACAGTGCTGTAATATCATCACGTGCCTGTGAAAACATGCACGAGGATTTTATGCTCTTGAGCAATAGGAAATGACATTTGGAGTAAAAAAGCAAATGCAGATAAATGCATATGGAGAGGTGGATAAAAGAGTGGGAACTTTACATTCTTGAAACAGGTTGTCAGCTAGCTAGTGTCTTGCCAGGGACTGGTGCCCATCCTTGCTGATGTCTTTAATATTCTGTACTTAAATACTGAGACGTGGACATTGAATCAAAGTTACCCCAGCAATAACAGCTGCTCGTGACGTCTGCAGGGTGTTGTGGTATTAAATCTTCTGGTTTTAATTGCCTGTGTGCGACATCTGGTTTTCTCGTGCTGAATGATAGGTATAGAAATGAAGGACGACATCTCCTCTGGTGCTTTGAGTGTTTTGTCCTTATCCTTCCTGTGTTTCTTGTCTTTTCACTCTTACTTTCCTGGCTTACACTCAATCTTGAGCTTTTTCGTTTGAGAGCATTGACCCCTGGATGGAGGGACTAGGCTTTGCTTTTTCTGAGATTTTCCTTCAGATTCATTGCCTTTATCTCTTCAGAGGCGCCAGATGTCCCTTGGGAGATGAGGCATCACTCCCTGCACTGGACTGACCAGTTAGTGACCCACTGGAAAGGATAGGGTCACCCATATTCTGCATTGTCTCAGTGAGCAGGAAGTACTTAAGTTGCTGGACTTTCCAGTGTCCTGAGCTCTCTGCTGGCCATAAATCCTGGCTATTGCCACACAGATCCTTGTGCTGATGCGTGTGGTTCGCTCCTGTGCTGGATTAAGGCCCTGCACCAGAGTGGCTGTTCCTAGTTCATGGTCTGTTTGGGATGGCTGAGTGTTGGAGACATAAGGGGGTAAATGCTCTTCGATTGCTGGTGGGCTAGAACTAACAATAATGTCCTGTTTCCCCACAGATCACGTTTAGGCTGCCAAATCTGCTTGAAGAAATCAATGAATGATATGACTGTTCGAGTACCAGAAGCTGTGGCTGATGCTAGACAATCAGTAGATATGAGTAAAAACTCCTAAAAGAAAATATCCTAGGGGTTTTAAAGAAGCCTAATTATTTTTATAACTTATTTTTAAATGTGTAATTAAATATGGAAACTTACATAATTGTGAGTTATTTTATATGACTATCAATATTAGATTAATGCTATTCTAATTTTCTTTATAGAACCTCTTATATTTTTACGCTTAAAATGCAATAATACTTCTTGTAAGTAATCACTGGATTATAAACATTAGCAAGTATATTACAGATTTCATATAACATTATTCTGCCAAAACATTTAATGACCTTTAAGAACTGGATCACTTGTACAGGACTTCTCCTAAAACAAACTCTTGAGCATTTCCAGGTGTCAGACCTGAATGTGTAAGAGAAAAGACCCTTGCATGGGGTCTTTTTGAAGTGTTGCCATTAAAAATGGTGTGTTCAGAGCTAGTTAAAATTCTCAGTAAATATGATAGTTCCTCAGCAAATAGTGGATTTCCAGGATAGGAATTTTCCAAACTTTGAAATCTTAATGAGATGTGGCAAATGTTGTCTTGTGAAAATACTGCTAAACCCATGAGTTGTAGGAGCTTATGGTTTAACCCAGCAGGCAGCTGAATGCCACACAGCCATGCACTTGCAGCCCACCACTGCCCACCCCCCTTCCAAATGGGATGGGGAGGTACACTTGGGGGGGGGGGAATGTAATATTCATGTTGTGATAAAGACAGTTTAATAGGACAGAAACAGAAAGTAAAACAACAGTAATAATGACAAAATACATAAAACAAGTGAGGCACAACACAATTGCCCACCACCTGATGACTGATGCCCAGCCAGTTTCTGGGCAGTGACCCCTGGCCAACTTTTGCCCCAGTTGATACTTTGAGCATGACACCATATGGTCCAAGACCTCCCGTTGGTCACTTGGGTCAGCTGTCCTGTGTTTCCTCCCAATTCCTTCTGCACCCCCACAAGGTGAGGTGAGAGTCTGAAAAGGCCTTGACTTAGTTGTTAAGCCATGTTTACATTATACCAGCAGTGTTATCAGCATTATTCTGATTCTAAATCCAAAACAGCACTGTACCAGCTACTGGGAAGAAAATCAGCTCTCTCCCAGATGAAACCAGGACGGGCTGATGCAGGATTTTGGCACCTGCAGCTTAACTGTGGCCCAAATCAGATGCCAGTAAACCTCAACAATACTTACATTTGACTACACCACAAATACTGGGATAGACTGGGCTTAGAAGAATGAATCCTTGGAGCTGTGCAATGGGAGAATATACCCAGTGGAATTACAATTTGCCCATCACAAACTCTTACTGTTCTCTGAGTTTGGCTGAGTTGGGATTGAACAGGACAATGTTTGTCAACATCAGATTTGTTCTGAAATCTTTATTTCTTTTTAGTTTTGAGCTTATGCAGGAAGCAGTCTGATGTTAGCTTGGCTGTTCAGCTTGAAGAGATTCCTTGATTCTGGGCTTTGCTTGCAGGATCATTTTCATAATGGTTGATGCAAAATGACCTAGTATATTTGTTTCATAAAAATGGCCTAGGTTCCCCAGAAGGTACAGGGAAACCCCTGTGGTGAGATGGTGTCTGCATTGATGATGAAGCACTTTCAGTTGAATGTTGTTTTAGGTTTTCTAAATTAGCCCAGATAAAATAATGTTTCTAAGACTATTATTTTCTCCAACTTTACATAAATACTTACATGAACTGGTTATCACCAGTAGTTGTTAACTTTTGAGTTTTTTGGGCATTTACATATATATATATATATAAAACCAATGTTTGTTTATATTTGAATGATCTGATGCATTCATTAATACTTTGTTTGAAATGGTGACAATGACATCTGGACATCTTTTCTTGCATTATTATATATATATATGGGAGGGGAGAAAAACAATTGTTCCAGTGTCAATTATTTGGATTAATTTGAGCTTTGTAAAGAGAAAAAAATTTTCCTTTTTATTATAATAATATTTTCTAGAACTGTATTTAAAATAGATGTGGATCAGATTCTTTTATTTCCTTTCTTAGTGCCTCATTTCCTTTTCTTACCTTTTAACTTTGTCCTAATGCAAGGTATACTAATTGTGGTCTGCTCAAAACTTAATCATGTAGGGGTTTCAGAATACACTTCTGATGCCATCTGATTCAACCTAAGATTTCAGAATTAAAATTTCCAGGCTTTATGAAGGACAGAGAAAGAAAGGTCAGGGAGAAGGGTGGGCATAAATTGAAGAAATGATTCGAAGATGCTGCTGTCTTCCTCTTCTGGTGCTGTGACTCTAGCCATGACTGAGAGGTAGCCCTCACACAGTCAGACATTAAGATAAATCTCACTTTGTATTGCCTTTGTCCTGAGCTCATTTATATACAGTTATTACTATTAAATCTTGAGGCTTTGGCTTTGTTGTTTTTTGGGTTTTTAACATGAGATAGCTCATCAGCTTCTAAGAGAAGGAACTTGGGTCATAACCAGATGTGTTGTGCATTTGTACATCAGAAAGAAATATGAGGTTTTAGTATACCTGTGAGGTTTAGGGGTAGATGTTGATATTTACTGAGTTTTGGGCTCTTCTTGGTTTTTTGTTTTGTGTTTATGGGATTTTTCTTTTTTTATTGGGTTATTTGGGGTTTTTTTCTTACAGCACCAGGTACTTCTTGTGGGAATCTTGAAGTGCTTAACACTGTGTTAAACAAATGTGGAACAGCTCCCAAGTGAGTTTTCTTTCCAAGCCAAGGTGGTTTCATTGTGTTTCCTGTGACAGCTTCTCATTACAAAGACTTTGACTCTCCTGTAGTGTGCCTGTGGAATGAATTACTCAGCACAGCAAGGCAAAAAAGGACACTTGAAAGTTCATTTTGAATTCTAGAGGTATCCCATACTGCATGCAAATGGAAATCTCAGAACACAAAGGAACTGACTTGTAGTCCCCAAAATGCACAGCTCAGAGATACTAGTTTATTGTCAAAATGATTTGCAAATAAATTTTATTTTTGACCTCTTTCTGACCCCTCTTGTTTTATGGATTTTTTTTTTCCTTCTTTAAGCTGTTGAATGTCTTTCTGGGTGAAAAATGGAACTTACCCATTAATGGTGCACTTTCAGGTGTAAGTATGAATTCTTATGCAGTGACAATTATATCACCAAAATTAGTTGAATACATGTCTACTTCCCTGTTCAAATAAAGATTATGGGTAATTTGCTTTCTAAAACCATTTCCTTTCTCTGTTAAAAGATGGGGTCAGTGTGTTTCTTCTGTCTCTCCCCCCTCAAAAATGGGGAGCAAATCAAAACTGTTTGTGTTGTAAACTAAACTTTAAGAAGTATACTCAAAGTCTGGGGCTGGCACAGGCCTGTAGCTGGCAAACATGTGGGGATTGGTGGGTTGCACTGTGGTCTGTTGCTTGTGGGTAAAAAGGCCCTTTGGATTGGGTTGTGTTTGTGAGAAAGTCAGCCCAAAACCCTCCCTCTGCCTTTTCAAGGCTCTGGGGGAGTTTGTCTGTCTCCCTTCCCTCTACCACCCTACACCGCAGTCAGGCCCAAGCCAGCATTCCTCCTTCTGTGACGATTTGTGTGCTTGTGTGGTCCTGAAGGGGAAAGAAGGGTGTGCCTTGCATGCCCACACCACCATTATCTGGTCTGCAGGCTGTCGTGAGAGTTAAAAAGGCAAGTGGCGTAGGCAGTTTGTGGCTTCTCGGACAAAAACTAAATTTTGAAAGTTCATTACTTTTGGTTGATGGGGCTCCAAAAGATTTAAGACTGCCATGTCCAAACCTAATTCACATCCCAGTTGGAGGCAAGTTGAAAAGGCTGGGTCCAAAAAAGCTGCAGGGAAGAGGCACTGCTTGCCCTGTTCAGAGGCCCAGGCTAGAGTGTAGAGGAAATTAACCACAGCCTTTATTTTGCCCTTGCAAGGGACAATGTGGTATACAAAGATAGGGTGTACAAGAAAATCCCTATTCGTTGAGAGAAAAAAAGGAGAAATAAATCTTTAAAGGAGGAGAAGGGATACTCAAGCTGAGTCAGTGAGTTACCAAATAGCAGAAAACATTGGGAAGAGTGCAGCTGTTTGAGATGATTTCTCCTCAAGTACTCTGTGAGAGTGGGAATTTCCTGCATCCTGGCGGGGCTGTGGCCGTGTAGATCCATGTCTTGCTGCAGGCTGCAGTGCCTCGGTGCTTTCTTCCTGTTGCACTGCCAAGAGAGTGACAAAAAGGCATTAAAAGCATAAACTATGGCATTTAAAGTAACCCTGAGAATTACTTTCTAATCCGCTGGCCACCACCTGCTTTTTATGGAGTTAAGCAGAGGTTTTTGACATGAAGTAGTCCAAATTTCAAAATGTCTTTAAAAAGTCATTTCTAGCCGGCAGTGGTTTAGCATTTGCAGCTTCACCTCTTCATCAAAAAGTTGTTGGTTTATTGTGCTCGGCCGAGCGTCTCTGGGTCTGCTCGTCACAGTTCTGGAAGCTCCCTTGGCCCCAGCCCAGCCAGGAAAAGACTATTCCCTGTTTACACTGCCCCTGTGCTTCCATGTGCTCGGGTCCAGACGGCATCATGTTCTCTGCGCCTACCCTCTTTCCCTAGCGCGGTGCCTCCTCCCCGAGCCGGCACCTGCGAGAGATGAGAGCGTGGAGAACGGGGTTTGAACAGGCTTGGTGCCACCTTCTTTGGGTCCGCTCAGGTAGAGCGGCTCTTTTAGAGAGGGCGTGTTGCAGACATTCCTTCGGCTGGTGCTGACCCCAGGTGGTAAATCCCTGCAGTACAGCTCCAGGGATTGAAGCGCGCCCGGGAGCAGCGCTGCGAGCTGTAGCAGCCGTGCGGGCCGGCCCCGCTCAGGCACTGCCCTGGCGGGTGTCTGTGGCACCGAGGGGAGCGCGGGGCTGGCGTGGCGCTGAAAAGCGGAAAAGCGCTATTGCCGCATCGGGGGGCAAGGCTGCGAGCGTGTGCCGGAGACAGGCATGCACGGACGGACACACGGCCATCGGTCACACGCACACGGAACGCGTCGCCGGCCATCTGCCCCGGGAGCCCCAGCCTCGCAGGCACCAACACTTCGGCTGTGAGCTGCTGGGGAGCCCTGCCGATGGCCGTGGGACTGGTGGCTTCCCGTGACAGTCCTGGGAGCAGCCCCGCCAGGGGCTCAGGCGGCTCCGGTGGGGACATGGGGGTTCCCCTGCTTGTCACGGTGCTTCTGCTTCCATGTCTTGGTGGCAGCGGTCCATCAATCACATAACCTAACACTGTTCAGCGTGGGACATTTGTGCTCCTGGTTTCTCCAGCACTGCAGCAAGCAGCAGAGCATGATTACACATGGGAAGTGCTAACAACCGGGGTTGCCATGTTAAGTAACCTCTTCCAGATACTCCAGGAAGTCTGCAAGCACCTGTGGCAGCTGTACCTGCTTGCAGCTATGGCTGATTTGGTTCTCCTGTTGGCAGCAAACTGCCACTGGCAGCTGCTGGGCTGAAATCGCTGGGTTTGGAGAAGTCAGCCATCTCTCTGAAGGAAATTCCAGGCCATAGACAGCATTCCTCCTTTGGGATGTGTTTGATCAAAAATGCCTCTCCTTAAGGATCCAGTTTTGGATCAAACAAATATCCAGATAAGTTGGATGTTCTTACTCCATCCGAGTGCATCTGAGCCGACTCAGGGACAGGTTAGCAGCTCATTTCCATTTTACTCTTCTTCGAGGAGCAGCCCTGCTTTGCACAGTAAGCTAGCACTAGTTTTTGATGTGGTGAGTGCTCACAGGGCTTGCTGGAAATGGCTTGGAAGAAGAAGGGCATTCCCTTCCTAGAAAACTCTGACTGGAGGGGAGAAAGAGAAGAAGACCAGGCACTAGATCGTACTGATGCAGCTGCAGCTTCTCAGATCCGGGAGAGAGGCAGACATATCCCACTCAGGGAGCAAGCAATGGGGTTTGGCTGCAGATTAAAGGAGAAAGTGTCATTTCAGAAGAATGTTTAGCAACAGATGAAAATAGCTATAAAAGAAAACAAATGGTGTCACAGAGACAAGGAATATGGTAGCTCAGAGTGATGGGGAAGCTTGTTCAGGCTCTGGTTCAGTTCCAGGGACAGATGACTGTCAGGAGGGAGCACAGCAGGGCATGGCTGGAGCAGGAGTGTCTCTACTTCAGATTTTAGCACTTTTTGGTTGTTTTTTTTCTTCCAGCCTAATTGTTATGATCATCACAGCCTTTGGATTTTCATCAGAAAATCAGGAAAAACATGTTTTGTCCTGGCATTGAGAAATAAAAGCAATCAATGTCCCTTGTCTTGAAGTTTCCTGCACTTCTGGGGCTGTCCTTCAAGGAGGAGGGCAGCAACGGAGTCTCTGAGGCAGAGGGCTGGGGAGCAGAGCAGAGCTGCTCTGAGAGTGAGTGTTGTCCTAGCAGGGAAGCTCAGGAAACTGGGATCTCCCTCTGCTGAGTGATGTATACAGAAAATGTTTTTCCACCTTGAACAGCCTGTGTCTGAGCATTGAATGCAAGCTTTACATTAAAAATTACCTTAACTACATACCTCATTACTTTATTTTCTACTATTTTGCCTTTTACCAAATATTTGGTTAAAAATGTTGGGAAAGACCTAGCTTCTGAGTTGTCTGTTATGCTACTTACTTTTGGAGGTAAGAATGCCCAAAGTAGGGGACAAGACATCAGAGATCTTTACAGCAGCACACAGAAATGAAGGGGGAAAGCCAATTACTGGGGAACATGAGTTAATTCTTAGAATAAAAGTACAGAGTAACCACGAGCTATTTGCTGTGTTATTTCACTGCTTATATAACTGGTTAATTAGTGCTGCCAACTGCCCAGCACTGGGCTGCTCATGGTTTACCATAAAGCTACCAGATATAATACTTTTAATCCATTTCTCCTTCCTTCGAGCTGAAGAGTCTCCATAATGGCTCTAATCAAAGGAAATTTGTCACATTAACATTCCCCCGAGGGTCAGGAACCAGGAATTCTTACTCTCTGGCAAATTAACTTCCCCAAATCTTTTAGCCAGTGGGTAAAAATTCAGCTCAGCTTGAGCTGCAGTGTAACCTGTGCAAGTGCTGTAACCTGTGCAAGTGCAACTGACCCAGGACCTGACGTACTGCCCGATGCAGGCACAGGCAGCAGTTCATGTTTTCTGCAATGAGATGCTGTTTACCAGACCAATGGGGATTTTTTAGCCCTTCAAATCTGGAGTGCATTGAAAAATGCACAGGAAGGTCCTTTTGCTAAAAACTCATGGTCACCTTCAAGCCTGGATGAAGACCCATGTTATTTAAGGAGTTCATTCCTGTCAGAAAATTTGGGTGGATGCTGCTCTGACATCATGTGTGTGTATCTGTAAACATGTGACCCAAATTCACTGAGGGAAGAAAAAAACCCTTTGCCAGTCCTTGCCACTTGCTCCTCATCTGTCCAAAATAAACAGGTTGGTACGTTTTGGTTGAGCAAAAACATTTAAGCAAATTGCATTTGACATACGTCACACTAGTAGTTCAAAAGTGAAAATCACAATATTCCTTCCAGACCACACTGAATATTTAGAAATAAAAATAAGCCACCTGGCCAGGCCCCACTGGTGCACGCAGTGAGCTCCCAAGCCCTCTCTGCTGTGACTTCCTACACTGCTTCTGCAGGAGAGCCTGTGATTTATTGACTGTTTCCCTCCCACTCTGTTGCCTCCAGCTTCTCATGACTTCCACTCACTCAGTGAACATCTGTTTGGTTTTTCTTCTGCCCAATTTATGTCCTTTTTATGGTGTTCCTTTGTCAGAGAGACATCAGGTATGCTGCAAAACTTTTCTTTATGCCACAAAAGTCAATATTTGCATTGAAAGCAAGCGCTGCTCATTTCAATAATAATGAAATTCTTCAGCTTTTTCTTACTTTCCAGGTAAGAGAACTGTGATGCCTGGAATCCCAGTGGGGTAAACTGCTGCTAGAAATGCAAGCTCTGCAGGAGCTACCGGAGGAAACAGCAAAGGGGTTTGCTGCCAGGCACGGCTCCCTCTGCTAGTGCTGCTGACTTGGATGTGCTCCTTAGAAACATTACCATTGTTTTTTCTGAAAAGATGGAGCAGCAAAAGTCTGGGACCTGCTTCTCCATTTCCTCCCAGGTTATCCATGGCTCTGAGGCCATCTGTAACGTCAAAGTGCTCTTTTTTAATTTCATAGCCTTGGTAGTTAGGCTTTTGAAAAAGATCCCCTTTCCTGACAACTTCTCCAGGTCCTGGCTGTGAGCTTATTGACTTCTAAACTGAATTTTGGGCTATAGTATTTTCGAAATTACCATCTTTCTCATGGGAAATGTTAATAAACTGCTGGGTTTTTCTAATTCTTTTTTTTCTAATTTTTTTTTTTCTTGGAAAAAAGTGTGGAATCTGAATATTTTTCTTTTTGTGTTGCTCTTCAGACATTCTCTTTAATGCAGCAGTTAATTTAAAATGCATGTACAGAAAATCAATTCTGGCTGGCACATGATACCATTTATTTCTGGTAAGAGTGTTCATAATGTTTTCCAAGTCTGGGAAATACAGGAATTATCTCTCAATGGCACAGGATCTAAAAGATCTTTTCTAATGTTGCATTATTTTTCAAAATGATGGACAGAAAGGTATAAACCACAACTATCTGGCTGGGGAGTCACACAATCTCAGAACAGTTTGGGTTGGAAGGAATGTTCAGAGATCACTGATTTCAGCCCCCTGTGTGCTTCATTAGGCAACCACACAAACTCTGTGTATAAAGTAATTTTATTGCATAAAATTTCCAGTGTATCTGATAAGTCTGTTGCTGAACTTTTTTTGAGGTCCTGATTTTTGAGGAAGTTGATTACTGAAATTTGGTATGTTTCTACAGACTTTATTAGTTTAATATGTTAAATAATTCATGGTACATTATAAAGCAGTTCTCCTTAACAATTTTTTTTTTTTTTACTCCAGGAGGAGTAAAAAAAAAAATTACCCCAGGATACCAGGAGTATTTCCTAAGACATTTTGTCAACGGGCTTTAAAAGTGGTTTTATTGCTGTTTTTCATAAATGTAAATCCCATGAACAAGGATTCAGTTGAAGAGTTAGTTCAAAGGTTATTCTTAGTGTAGAGCTTCTGGTATGACATATGTTAATCCAATGTGTCCTACTCTGGCATGAGCTGAGTAACCACCATGGGGATAAGTGGCTTTAGAAGGCAAAAGAAAAAAAAAAATCCAGAGAAAGCTCTTCAGAGATTAAGGCTGAGCAGGAAAAGGATAATTGTTAGGAAACCACTGATCTAGAAAAATAGCCAAGTTCATGGAGTCCATACTTTCCAGTATCTGAAGTAATCATGAATTTCTCTTTGAAGTTTTACCTTTTGAAAGCAGCTAGATCCCTTGAGAATCAGATCTGAGAGCCAGAAGTGGAGTGCTGTGAATGCACATCTCCTGTGGGTCTTTGTCAGCTCTCCCAGTTAGTCAGGTTTGGTGACTAATGGTCACTTAGTTTTCACCCAAATAATTTCTAATCTTAGGTATCTTGCTTCTGGTGATGAGATTGGAATGGGTTGGAGGTGCCTGGAGGGCCAGAGAAGTTGTGGGTAAAAAACTCCCAACATAAGTCTAAGGTAAGTTATTTTTAGGTATGATCTTCCAGATAGGTTGTGATTATTCAACATTTTTCAAGATATACCCAGAAGAGAAATCTTGGGTGGATCCTTTTGTTTTCCTGTCAGTCTGCACTGAGTATGTAAATATTCAGATGCTATCATTTGTCTTGGGAAATTAAGGACATTGGAGTGGGAGGATTAGAAACCTTTTTAATCACCCCTGGCTCTGCATCCAAGGATATTTTTGTAATCCATCTTCAACATGGGCGAGGAACTTCTATGCTGTGCCTCAGAAGGTGCAAACCCTTAGGTCCATTTCCCCCCTGCTGAAGGGTTGGCTTTTGATCTCTCCATTTGTGGATCTTGGGCTGTTTTAGTATGAAGGGGGTTTGATATGCTGCACCTCTGCTCCCAGGGCTGTGTGTGTCCCTGCCTACACTGTCCTGCCTCGCTGGCCCCTCGTGGGAGCCTTGGCTCAGGGACAGTGCCAGGGCACACCCACAGCCCTGTGACCACCAAGGCTCTTCTGTCTGGCAAAGTCCCTAACAGTGACACAGGAAAAGGGGTGAGCTGAGGAGTATTTATGGTTCATTATTTTCCCCTTAATCTCTGCAGGCAGGCTTTTTGGTTTTGTTTTTTTAATAGTTTCGGGAGTTTTGACAGTCATCTTAGGTCTAGCCCTGTGCTTCATGACAGATCTTTCTGCTCACTGTTTGCTGTGCCTGTATGTGGTTTAGGGTGGGTCTACATTTTATATTTAATGGAGCTCTCTGCTCAAAATACTTGCTAATCCCAGTTTTATTGGAGATGGGCAACCAAGTGGCTTCATGCAGCCCCTCTACCTAATCTTTGTTGTTCAAATGGAATTGGAAGGTCAAATTGACTCATAAGCTTTTAGTTTCTACCATGTGCATTTTCAATTGATCTCTGAGTTGAGTGTGTGTGTGCTGCTTTCTTGGTTTCCAGGTGAGGACAGTCCCCTTCACAACAGAATATCTTTCTGTCTTAGGAAATGATCTTTGGAAGGTGTCCTGAGAGCATATAAATACAGTAGTGTTGGAAAGAGAAATGTGGCATTTATTTTTTGGGCCAAATATCAAGAGGCAAGAAGGGAGTTAAAAGAATAGTACAGAAACTGTGTTATTTAAATGTATTTAGTGGGTAATGCTGATGAGTGGTGAGGACATTATTGAAAAGCTTTTGTTACAGGGAAGGATAAAAATAGAATTATTGTCTCCCACAGGCAATTACTTTAAAAAATCACAGCTTGTTCCCTGTCTCAGAAGCTTGGTAGGACGATGGAGCTCTTGTCTGGGAACAGGAAGGACCAATATGAGAAAACTCAACTCCTGCTTTGTGCCAAGTTTCTCCATGTGAAAATTCCCTCTCCCTACCACACCTTGCTCTTATCTCTGCAAGACCAAGAGAAGGGCAGCTTCAAAGGGCCCATGCAAACACAGCAGCCCCCTTGGCAGCTCAAAGCAGGGGCCACCTTCTGAGGGTTGGCTGCTCCTGCCAGAGGGTGGGATGCAGGGCTTCTGCCAAAGACACCTCTGGCTTCAGGCAGCCTCTGGGATGGGCAGTGCACAAACCCCCTCCCATATCATCCCACTGCACTGAGGTCATGTATAGCAAGTTTGTGACTGCTTGTCAGTGCACTTCAGACAGTAAAATAGAAGTTCCAATGGCTAGTGCTGGTCCTTCCAAATCCCACCTAAAATGGGCTTTAACCTAAATTCCACCTAAAGGCACCTAGTTTCTAGGGAACCACTTAGGCTCCTGCCTAGACCTGTGTGGCACGACACCTGTGCCATGTCCCTGAGGTGTAACCCCAGCCAGCAGCCAAGCCCCACGCAGACACTCACTCACTGCCCCAACAGCAGGACCAGGGACAGGATCACAAGGTAAAAGATGGAGAAACTTGTGGGTTGAGGTAAAGGCAGTTTTACAGGGAAAGCAAAAGTATGCACACAAGCAAAGCAAAACAAGTAATTCACTGCATTTGCTGCTTCCCATGGGCAGGCAGGTGTTCAGCCCTTCCCAGGAGAGCAAGGTGCCCTCACACACAATGGTTACTTGGGAGGACAAGAGCCATCACTTCAAGCACCCCCCCTTCCTCCCTTTTCCACCCCACTTCATACACAGAGCATGATGTAGATGGCCTGGAACATCCCTTTGGTCAGCTGGGGTCATCTGTCCTGGCTGTGTCCCCTCCCAACCTCTGAGGCACCCCCAGCTCCCTCCCCAGTGTGGCAGTACAAAAGCAGAAAAGGCCTTGGCTCTGTGCAAGCCCTGCTCTGCAATAACAAAAACATCTCTACATTGTCAGCACTCTGCTCAGACAAATCCAAAGCACAGCCCCACACCAGCCACTGTGAAGACAACTAATTCTACCCCACTGTTACTATAGGACACGAAGTGAATGGCACGCATACAGTAAGTTGTTAGGCCAAAAGGAGGGTGTTTATTTCTTGACCTTGATTTATATAGATTTTGGACAATGACCAGAGATTGGAGGATGAAGGTTGCCACCTCTCCAACCACATTGGTCAAACTAGAAGTTTATCAATTTTTTCTTCCCCAAGAGAGGAATGTCAACAAGAGGAGAGGGTTACAATAATATATTGTTTATGTGAAACATCTGTGAGAGGGCTGAGGGGGCTGTGCGGGGAGTGGGTCCTGCCCAGTGCTGCCCCCCAGGCTGCCCCCAGGCTGCAAAAATGTAAATATCAGAAGGCTAAAAACCAGGGCGACACCCCACATCCTGCCCTCTGCCAGGGCTCTGTCTCCAGGTCCAGCCTGAGCTGCTGCAATTGCTGATGGATCTGTTCCCCACATCCTTCTCCCAGCAGAACGCCTGGGCTGCAAAGCCCTAAGGGTTTCTCAGAAAAAAAAAAAAAAAAAAAAAAAAAAAAAAAAAAAAAAAAAAAGGAGGGAAATCATGCTGGAATCAAACAGAACCTCTAATTTAATTTGAGACATTAATTTTCTGGCTTCTTTTCTTGACGTTTCTAAAATATGTCATTCATTGAAGCAAGATCTGACGTAGATTTCATTTTGCCTTTTTCATCTGAAATGTAAGAGGGAAATGTGGACTTCCATGGATGAAGAGAACAAGGCTTCTGCACTATTTAAACAGAAAAAAAAATCTAAAAATCTATGTGTATTTATGAAATATTCCAATATAACTTAAACCCTTGTCTTCCAACAGAAAAATATTTTGACCAAGAATCTCCACCCAGCCTTTTGTGTGATCTACATCATCACCTGCCAAGAGCACAATGTAACAGATGAAAGCAGGCTCTGTAACCACGCGGAACAAGCCTCCTATCTCCCTTTTTGTTTGCAAAGAGCTGCTCTCTAGTCACTACTGCAGCAGTAATAATAATTGCCAAGAATTTGCATTTCTGCTTATCCTAAAGCTTGGTATTTCAAAGCAGACACTTCAGAGGACTAATTAGCACAGAGGTTCATTAAATCTAAAAAAAATGTTCTCGCTAGATAGATGAAGCATCCAGACCCTTAACCCATTTCCCAAAGGCAAACGCCTCCTTGCCTCCTAAGGCTTTTAGCAGTCTGAATCCCTTTAAACTGCAGCAGCGTAGGGAATGCCACCTTATATCATCCACCGGGCTTCTGCACCGGCGCTGGGCAGCCTGGGGGGCAGAGAGGGCCGGGGCAGCCCTGGGGGGCAGAGAGGGCTGGGGCAGCCCTGGGGGGCAGCGAGGGCCGGGGCAGCCCTGGGGGGCAGAGAGGGCCGGGGCAGCCCTGGGCGCAGCGCTGGGCAGGACCCACCCCCGGCACAGCCCCGCATCTCCATCCCCGCCACAACCGGCCACCCGCCTGTGCTCCGGCGCAGGGACCCCGCTGCCAAAAATGTCGCAGGGAGCAAAGCTCAGCCTGCAGCCAGCGTGCGTCTGCAGAGAGGAAAGCGAAGGGAAATTACAGCAGCTCTCCGCTCACATTCTCCTCTTATTCTTTCTCAGAACCTAAAGAAATGGCTGTGGCTTTGTGTGGAAGTTAATTAATGATAGTAAATAATATTCCTTTGTGTAGGAGTGAATAGCGCCCTTTATTGGGGGCTCTCAGCGTGCCTAATGCTCTGTATTTAATCCAGCTTCCCAGCTAAAGCGAGCTGAATTATTCATTGCAAATAAATTATCTGAAGAATACAGTCGTGTTTTTCGCTGCCTGTGAGCCCAGCTCTCTTTGATGCCCTTTTCCACAGCCAGCAGTGTCTTTGCAGCAATTTGGGCAAGCGCCCGGCAGTGCCCGGCTCCTTGTGCCGCTGGTAGCGGAGTGCCTGTGCCCGCGTCGGGGCGGCCGAGGCACGGAGGGCAGAACCCGGGTCCTGCTCCTGCTCCCAGCCAGCTCTGAGGGGCCAAGCAAGCAATAAGCAATGCTGAGCATGTCCCCCCTCTGCTCACACAGATGAATACACGCGCATGCATATGTATATGGAGCTTTTCATATGCATTTTCTGGCGCTCACGAAGTGCCCAGACTCCAATTAAGACCAATTTCGTATGGTAAATCGGCAAATAAGGGATTCAGACGACATCCTTCTGGACTGATTTTTTGGTATAATGCTCAATGTTGCATACAGAACGCATCCACTCCCTCAAATTCAGCAAATTAAAACCTCTCCCTCACACCCTCAATCAGTAAAAAGCTCTGATTGCTCAAAGAGTGTGAACTCCATTGCTCCAGGAAAGCAACAGGCTCTGTGACCTGACTGCTTGAGGTCCTGCAAGGTCCTGCAGCACGCAGGTTCACACTGTCCACTTCTGTACCCCTGGGCTTTTTGGATGCCTTAGGCCTGGGGAGGGGGCAAGTTTGAAACTTTGGTTGTGGTTTTAGCCCACCCTTCATCAGCATTTTGTTGCAGGTGGCAGGCTTGAAACTAAGCCCCAAAAGACCTTTCTCATGCAGGCAGAGCTCAGCCTTGAACTCGTTGCTACCAGCAAGTCTGTGACACCAAAATCTGATTTGGACCCAAAAAGCTTTTTGCAGCATTCCTCTGCATGGAAACATGCAGGCATCACGTGTGGAAGGAGACAAAGGCCACCACCACAGCTGGTCCTCCTCTCCCATGTCCTCACTGCCTGCCCCCAAGGAAGGAGAAGGGGGCAGAGCCAGTGCTGGCTCCAGCCCCAGTGTTGCAGGGAGGCTCTTCCCACATGGATATCCCATGGTGGAGCAGATGCATGGGGCAGCCCTGTCCTTGTCTGCCCACCTCCAGAAGGAGTTGCTGCTCTAGACAATTTTGTCAAGAGCATTGGTTATTTTATTATTTACTGTGTGTCTGTGCGTTCTGGAGCAATGAACCACCCAGGTCTGGGGGCTGCTGGGGACCCTCTTCAGCATGGCTCCCTGTGGTGGATGTTAGGAGCTGGGCTGGACATGGATATTTCCCAATTGACAGCTGAAACCTTGGGCAAAATGTCACTAAACCTCTAGATTAAGTATCATGGCAAATAAATACATGACTGAAATTATGATTTCCAAGCTTTTAACATAAAAAACATCTGCTTGCTGTTTTGTCCATTTCTTTTTTAAAAAAAGCTCATCTTTGTAGGAACTGTTCAGGTTTTTCTTTTAAAAGATCATTCTATGCATTTTTTTTCCCTTTAGAAATAGCTCAGCTGCCAAAAACAAAGAAATCATAGGTGCATGTTTTTGTCAGTTCCTTGTAATCAATAACACTCACCTAAAAAAAGCTGAAATCAGAAAGGGAACAGGCTGAATCCATAGTAGTTGGGCTGACATTTTGTAATCACATTTACTGAGAGGAAAATAAATGAAAGTAGTCCAGCCTCCTGCCTCAAGCCCAATGGGTTATTTTGGGTTTGTTGGGTGGTGACCCGAAGGCCCTCAACACACCAGGGGAGGAAAGCGCTCAGACACCTGGGCTGGGCTCAGTGGGGATGTGATGCTCAAGGGATGACAAGAGCAAGGATTCTCCATGCCAGGAACGGGCTTCCCAAATGTGCTCCATTCCTGAATTCCCTTTTCAGCTGATCCATGTAGGATGTTTTCATTTTGACTACCAAATGTATGGAAATCCATGGTAAAATTTCTGTCCTCCTCCCCAGGGACTGACCTGCTGGAACTGAACCCCGACCTGCTGGGTCTGGTTCATTTCATGTTGGGGAGTTCAGTTGTTCCAGTGTCACCTGGACAGGAGATCAGAGGACAAGAGATTGGCAGAAACAAAGGAACAGTGGGCTTGCAACAAGAGAATCGTGGTGAGTTCTTCTAGTGGAGGTGACAAGTGTGTTACTGGAGCCACATTGTCACTGGACATATAAGGACACTGGACATACAAGGATCTTGTCACTGGACATACAAGAAACACCAGGATCTGTTAACTGATGACTGCAGGTGAGATGGACTCTCTTCCCTATGAGCTAAATGATCCACATCTCAAGAGACAGGTTTTCTCTTCAAGGATGGGATCTAGTCTCTCACACAGGTTGACAATTTCCAGAGTCCTCCTTTCTACCTGTTCTTAAAGATGGGTACAATATTTTCCTTTTTCCAGTTACCTGGGACTTTGTCTGACTGCTATGACTTTTTGAATGTCCTGGGGAGTGGCTTGGCCACTACATCAGCCAGTTCCCTCGGGGATGCACCTCAAAAGGTTCCACAGATTTATGTACATTCAGGTTCCTCAGGTGGTCATGAACCTGATCTTCTCTTACAGTGGGAATCTCTTTGCTACCCCAGCCCCCATCTTGTAGTCCACCTATGTGAGAGCTGTGGGAAGAGAGGCTGCCATTGAAGAAGAAAGAAGCAAAAAATGTTTTTGGGTACCTCAGCCTTCTCCTTGTCCATTGTTACCAGCTTACCATTCTAGGGTAGAGTAGATAGTTCTCTCTTATGTCCTGCATGGACTGTACACCCAAAGTGCAGACAGGGAACAGGCCTGGCCATGCAAGCCCATACACCTTTCTTTGTTTGTTTTTTTTTTCAGAAAACAATTCAGAAGATGTTTCTGAACTGCTTCTCTTGGAAACAAGCAGCAAAATGTCTCCTGGGATGTTCAAGGACAGAGGAGCAGATCAATGTTTGTTCAGGAACTGTGAGTGTTCCTGGCCACCTCTGTCCCTGTCCTGCTCTGGAGGACTGTCCTTTCCCTGACCCTCCTCAGAAGGTGTTTCACAGCCAACTGGTGACACAGATATGAAGAGCAGAGAGGTGCTGTACCCTGCTTTGGAAGTTTGGGAGCCAATCCCACTATCTCCCATTCATTGCAATAAACCCAAATAAAATAAATTTGTCGTAAAATAAATAGGTTTCAGGGCCTGCCTCTGCATCAGCCAGAGATGATGCATCTCATCTTTTTACGAGATGGGAGTCTAAGCATTCTGAACAGAAAGGGAAGTATGGGGGCTGTATTAAGGCCATAAATACCTTGGAGTGATGAGCCTGGACTAAAAACCCATTTTACAGTGAGACCTGCTCTGCACCCACATCGTGTGGGTCTCCTCACCCTGAGGCAGGGCTGAGATTTTGTTCACTGAGACCTGTTTTCAGAATTATGGCTTTTATGGCCTTCTTGAATGTGAGAAAAGTGAAGAATTTATACAGTAAAAATTCTTGGCAAAGTCAGTCTCCAGTTTCTGTGTAGTAAACCAAATACTATGTTGTTGAATTTACACACTTCAGACAAGTCGACTGTAAATTAATATCCCAAGGTAAAAAAATGGAAAACATTCAGACTTTGGCTTTGCCAAACATTTTATTGGACAAATCCTTCTTTCTTTTTTTCTTTTTTTTTTTATTATTATTATTATTATATCTAGACAGGATGCGTAAATATTCAATGCTTTTTATTATTTCTTTCACAATAAAAGGATATTTTGGAAGTCTCTACTTCATGAAATAATAGATAGACCTCTGTAATATAAATGAAAATTTTAAATGGAAGCTTCATAGGAATATTTTTTTTAATAAAGCAGGGACATCTGGTATGTTTTCTAATTTATTTAAAAAACAGGCACGGCTCCAGCCCAGTAAGGAATTTAAGTGCATGTGCAATCTAATTGGACTTCTCTGGGACTATTTACACATAGAAGCTAAGCCAAGTCCAGGAACTCTGCTGAAGGTGACCTTCCAGACTCCTCATCTATCTCTGGATGAAAAGCATGACATCATTTAGATGCTGCACATTTCTGCAAAAATTTGTATATTCAGTAGAGGGATAGCAATGCCATGGAGGTATTCAGCTGAGCCTGAGCAAAGAAGAACATCTTTCAATGACAACCATCTCTGGAGACTAAGTCCTGCTTGGAAAAATGACTTTGAGCCATGAACTTCCTTGTCTGCCTGGTCATCTCAAGTTCCTCAAATCATGCATGCCTTTGGACTTGGTGTCAGATGTCCCTTTCCCGAGCAATTGTGCCAATAAAACAACTAAGCTCAGCCCTGCCTCCTTCCTGCCACCCCCACCCACCCAGGCCCCAAGCTCTGCTAAGGGCGCTTCCAATGGTGCTTTCAGTGGTGTTTCAAGTAAAAACCTGTTCTTCAGGGAAAACATTTAAGTTGAAGCATTAACAAAGCTTTTGTTGCCTCTTCAAGGTCAGGCTGCTCCCTGTAGTAAATGGCAATTGACCCCTTGGTGGTCAATTGCCGTTTACTTGGTGAATGGATCTGGGGAGATCACCCTTCTCCTGCACTAAATCCTTTCAAAGCATTTTGCACTACATCTGTGCAAGTTGTCCATGGGGCACTTGACATTTAAACCCCCCTTCTTCTTCAGAACTGCTCTCTCTGTTGTGGGGCAGCCACTTGCACACACTGCTGGCACACACCTGAACAGCACACCTGGCAGGTACTGCTCCTTCCAGCTCATCAGGATTGACATCCACCTGGAAAATACACACACACACATGGAAAATGGGTCTCTCCAGTATCTGGCATTGGCTACTCAGTGTGCCCCAGAGCTGGTCCCAGCTCCCCCATGTGCTGGCACTGTCATCCTCCAGTCTCTGAGGTTCATGGTCTCATTCCAGCTGCTGACACTTGGCTCAGTTGCAGCTGCCCATATGTCTGGCTGGGAGGTTGGTGCTGGTCTCTCACATAGAGTAGAGGGTGTACTCACATAGAAAGTCTGAGAGAATGAAACAGCAATTATTAGTAGTAATATATTATTAGTTGCACCATTGCCTCTGCATACTTAGTAAGGCTGGGGCAGGCTGTGGTGATGAGGTACAGGGCTCAGTCAGAGGGTTGTGTTCTGACCAGCCAGCTGTCAGCCACACCAGCCTCTTTAATACCCTTTTTCCTCTGTTTTTCCATGCTGGTTCCTCCTCTGTCCATCTTAATCCCTCCCTGTCCCTGCCTTTGATCCTTGCACTGAATATCCCATAATGAGCCTGGCCACTTGGAACACCTCCTAAGAGGCTGTCCATCCAGCATCCTCAAATGCTTTTCTCTCACAGCCCCCCATGAGCCTTGTATTCCTGCAGGGTCCCACTAATGCCTCAGTGGGGTTCACTCAGGGACTCTGAGCTGAGCACTCTCCTCTGGCAGTCCAAGAGAATGGGATGGGGCTCCCTTGGTGCAGGTGGGGTGACTGGGATCCTACAGCCAGCATTGCCCTTTGATTCCTGTGGGGATCCTCTTGAGTCCAGGCTTCAGTCACAAGTGGGCCACTCCACTTTCTTTAAAGACAGGTCACTCTGTCTTTATCAGCCCTTACTGTCAGGCTCACAGTCTAAATTCTCAGCTGGGACCATATAGCCTCAGCTGTGCACACTGGCAGTACATTCCTGTTCCTTCCCTCCCTGCCTGGCAGATGACCCAGCCCCCCCACCCATCCCAGCCTTTGGGGCAGCAGGGAACCCTGTGGAAACTCTTAAAAGCCAAGAGGAGAAGGAGGAGGAGCAGGAAATCCTTGCCTTCAATGGTCACATCAGAATTATTGCTGAGCCTGAGAGCTGTTTTGTAGCACATTGACAGAAATAGTTTGTGACATGAGAATCAAGTGCAGAGAAATAATTTCTGTACTGAAAACACCTCTCCCATGCAGGGTCACAGAACGGCTAAATTCTGAAATATTTAACTTAATGAAACTGGCAGCAGCTACCCAGTACTTGTCCTCGAGGAACTGCTGACATTTGCAGTGAAGCCACAATGAAGCCGACAAAATAGGGCCTGGAGCAAACCTACTATCAAGGAAAAATCATTACAGACTGCCTTGTACATATTTATAAAACACAAATGATGTCCAAAACCTTTAGGCCTTGTGTGGCAACCATGCCCTAACAGAAATATTCAACACCTTTAACCAAAGAGTCTTCCCCTTTGGACACCAGTGGGTCAATTAGTTTAGCTTGACAGTGGCCTCAGTACAGCGACGTCGGTAGCTAATCTTGGGAGCAAGTGAAATCATGCAAGCAGTCTGTGAAAGAGAGAGCTGGCTCCCTTCCCCTGATGGGGATGTGGGGCTCTGCTCAGCCGGCAGACATCATGCTCCAGTGCCTCTTACACTTGGCAGGAGCGAAGGACTCTTCCATGGGCAAGTGCCCTTGCACAAATGCCAAAGATGAGGCTCCATGCAGCCGCAGCCCCTTGTTCTGCCTCTTCCCACATCAGACCCTGGAGAGGGAAAAGCCCCCAGTGTGGCTGGTGCCTTAGGTCTCCCCCAAGAATGTGAGTGCTTGAGGAGGTCCAGCAGTGTCTGGACTGAGGCTATATCCTTAGGCATGTTCAGGTATTCCAAACACAGGATATGGAGAATTGCTAAATACTGAGGAAAAATGTATCATAGTCTCTGCTCCTAATATATAAATTTATTGGCATAACCTGAAGATTGGATGTAAGACTACAGCTTTTGCTGGTTTCTTAGACCTTTTCTGGGTTATTTAAGACATCATCATCAATATTCATGGGCACATGGTGTGACTCTTGGGGATGGTGCTGTGCAGGGCCAAGAGCTGGACTCATTGATTTGTGTGGGTCCCTTCCAACTCAGCATATTCTGTGATACTTGATTCTGTAATCATTGTTCCAAAACATTATGTTAATTTGTCTGAGTCAGCTGCTTTTATCTGAATTTCTCCAGCTGTGATGAGCATTGCTGTCCCTCATCCGGACATGAGTTACATGTCTTTGTCACAAGCCTTCAATGCTGTCTTCTGAAGCATTCTCCTGGAGCAAAGAGTCTGCTCATGTCTTGGACAGGTGAACTCTTTGCTGAGTGAAAACTCTTTGCTGGCTGGATGTGCGGGCCAGAGAGTGGAGGGGAATAGAGATGAATCCAACAGGTGGCCAGTCACAAGTGATGTTCCCCAGGGGTGAGTTTTGCAGCCAGCTCTGTTTAATATCTTTATCAATGATCTAGATGAAGGAATTGAGAGCCCCTCAGTCAGTTAACAGTTGACACCAAGCTGGGTAGGAGTGCTGATTTGTTGAGGGCAGGAAAGCTCTGTAGAGAGATCTGGACAGGCTGGATTGATGGGTCAAGACCAATTGTAAGAGGTTCAACAAGGCCAAGTGCCGGGTCCTGCACTGGGGTCACAACAACCCCAGTCAGCACTACAGGCTGGGAAACTGCCTGGTGGAAAAGGACCTGGGGGTGCTGGTCAGATGTGTCCAGGTGGCCAAGAAGGCCGATGGCATCCTGGCCTGGATCAGCCCTGGTGTGGCAGCAGGAGCAGGGCAGTGACCGTCCCCCTGTACTGGGCACT
>VZUI01035324.1:0-22930 GCA_013401135.1 Cettia cetti | reverse complement strand
GCTTCAACAAGACCATCTCATCTGGACTGCTACTACCACCCTAACAGGGTGTCAGGTTGTATTCTGACTCTGTCAGTATTTTCTACTATTGAATTTATTTTATTTTACTTTATTTTACTTATTTTCTTATCCTCTTATTAAATTGTACTTCTGACTTGGAGCCTCTCACTGGTTTTGCTTTCAAACCGATACACTGTCAAACTGTCCTAACTCTCATTCAGCAGAAGAAAAAAATTGCAATTTCAAAACTGTCATAGCAGTGTCTTTTCACAGCACAGCTACTTGTGGTCCTGAGTTAGGTGGGACTGTGGATCCCCAGAAAACTATACAAGCACTCAAGTAGCCATTTTAGAAAAATAAAAATCTTAGAGAACAAATGTAAAGATTTGCCAAAACTTGAGAAGGAAGTGTATTTGGTTATAAGTTTCTAGTTCTGGGCTTTATGAATACAACATTGTAACTACAAGTATAGGAGAATTTCAGTTCTGCAAGTTTAAGAGGTTTTAATTTTTTATTATTTTATTTTGTATTACATTTTAATGATGGCTCTATTTAATTTTGGCGTGCTGCTTCTTACTTCTGGAGGGAAATGCACATTACTGGCAGGTTCTTACATTTTAAATTACCAGTATCATCATTATAAACATTTTTCAGTGCACAGGTACATATAGGACAAATTACTTAGAAAGAAGGATCTATTCCAGGGTGCAGAGCTTATTACTCAGATCCTGAGTAATTCAGCAAAACTGATTTCACCCTATAATTTTCATTAATAACTGCCTTTCACAGAATAATTTTGCTCATACAACAACACTACTTGAAGTTTCCCTACATCTGTTGCAAATAGTGCAAGAGCAACCTGGGATTAACTACAGAGAATTAAAAGTTGCTTATTTCCACATGATGTCAGTGGCTAGGTCATGTTTTGTGTTTGCCTCTAGTATTCAGCTAGCAAGTTCTCTGAAAGATCAGCTCACTGCCCCAGCATGAATTAAGGAACTAAGGTGAGATAAACCAAGATCCAATAACACAAATTATTATCTTTTAGCTCAGGGATCACAATTCCTGGGGTGGGAGGGGAAAATTTTACCAGTCCCCTCAGCTGCTAAATTAACAAAGCACTGACTAAAGATAGGATTATTTGTTCTATAACAAGAATCCTTTTTTTTTTTTTTAACCTGCAAGTGTTTTCATTGAGCCTTATATGTATTCTTGTAGATTCATTCTCCTGTGTTTTACCTCATTTTATTTTTCTGTCAGACGAGTCTCCAAGTAAACGACTTTCCATGATCTGTGAGTGTCTTATTGTGGATTTTAGCTGTCACCAAATGAACACTCTCTGCAGCAATTTCCCCAAATCAGTTTTATTTTTCACTGAGTACACTGAGTGTGCATGTGCTTCTTGGTCACTATAGTGCTTGTTGTGTAAACTACTAGAAACTACATTTAAAATCATATTACCTTTAGAAACTTCTCCAAGGAGGATGAGGAGAGAATCACTATTGTTAAGTCACACCTTTCTAAGTTTCAGGTCTTCTGTTCATTTTCTACCGGGCCATTTTTTTTTACTTGGTTTAATGTGAAACTATTTTACAATAATACATAAAATTATTTTTTACTGATAATTGGCTGCCTTGCACATGAAGAATTTTTGGAATCCTAAAAGCTTAGTTCCTCATGGTTTAAAAGATTTAGGTATTAATTCCAAATGGCATCTCACAAAGGGCCAAATTCCATCCAGGGATAAATGACTGTTCATCCATGCCAACTTTAATGTGATCTGCTCTGCTCAGCAGAGGACAGGATTTCACAGCAGGCTCTTATTTGATTCTGTACCCATTTGCAAAAGTGAAGACTTTATGCGTCTCTTGGGCACTGTTAAAACGGCAAATTATGTTACATGCTGCTAAGGGTACCAAAAGGACTTGAGTTACTATTCTTACTGATAAAAAACCATTTTGGAATTAGCAGACAGAAATCTTATCTCATGAATGAAAGGTGTTCTCCCTTGTAGTAGCCTGTGAGTGGGAAAACCAGTTTTTGACAACAAAGCTTTTTAAAGGATAATGCATTTACTCTATGTTCTTACAAAGAAAGTAGTGTAATGCAAACAAGGTAATAGCTAAGATACTGATATGCTGGCTACAGAAGAAAACTCCTATGCTTTCTAGAGCTCTGAGAATCTGTTCATCATCTACCAAACTTCTCAAAGGCTCAAACAGTACTCTGCTGGTTCCAAAAGTTTAAAGATATCTGGAAAATTATTTCAGGCCTCATGCCATAGATTGCTTGAACATCTTGCAGGGATGACTTAATTCTGAAAATATGTGTGCAGATAGGCAGTAGTGGACCTGCAAGATTTCCTCTCCAAAGTTCTGGGATAGATACCTAAAGCAACAAAACCTGTTTGTTTCTCCCCTGCCTTTCCATTCAGGAGGTAGCTAATTTTTCTTGCCTGTGATTTCCCCTAAATGTGCCCTGGCAAAATACCACTTCCTCTTGTGTGTACCAATATGGAAGAACATTATGCTGGAGAAATATGGTGTATAGAAATAACCAAGAAAGAATAAGGAAGTAATTTATTTTTTATTCAGCCTGCACGATAAACTTCATGCTTCGCTCTGAATCAACTGCCAAGTTCAAGTAGAAAAGAACTATCCTACTCACTGATAACTAAAAAATCTAATTAATAGTTACTTTTACTAGTCAGCTGATTTATTTGCTGTAAACCTTTTCACTTGCAAGAAGTGTTTGCAAGCTTTAGGACAGAAAATTCATTATTCCTTCCTCCTCCCCTGGTAATTCTTGCATAATTACCTGAGCTTTAAAGGTGAAAATTATAGCTCTACAGACAAACATCACAAAACTTTATTCAAATAAGTGGCTCAGAAACACAAAGCAGTGCTAGCGTGTTATCTTTTTTATTACCATTTTTTTAAAAGTAAATACTGTTGGTCTCTGATAAGCACATTCAAATGGCACAAACAACCCCATAGTGAGCTGTTTTTGACAAAAAGCTATTTTCATGCCTGTCCTCTAGGGAATGCTTGGGCAGGAGCGACACTTAGAGGAAGGCAGAGATGACACACTTTGTTAGCATTTTTTAAAATTAGTTTTGGATTTAACTAAATAAATATATATAAATAAAATTAATTTTCCTGCCCGTGCCTAGGTAGGGTTATGGTGGGTTCCTCCATTTGGATTTCAGTGAGCCCGGAGCATCACTTTAGATAATAGGGCTTGCTGCGTTTGGCTCTAGGTCCTGCTGATAACACTTCCTTAACTTCTCAGACATCAAACTGCCATTTCCTCCATTTACTCTTCCTCTGGGGGAGCCTCCGAGCACACGCCAGATCCAGATTTCCTCCTGGCTGCCTCACATTCCTGATTCACAGACATTTTCTAGCATCTGCAGAGGATTTCCTTCAGGGATGCAACTGCTCACTTTGGTGCCATTCCCATCTTCAGCTTGAACCACCAGTCACTGAACCTAACTCTTCCCTATTTATCTTTCAGTGTAAGAAAATCAGCCACTTTCTCCCAGGTCTCCTGAACAATCTCTGAAAAATTTCAAATACTCTTAGCCCATAGACCCTCAGTGTTTTTCCTTTCTTCCAGTAATGAGGAGGAGGCTCACTGCCAAGTCAAGCTGAGTTTCACCTCTTGGAAGGTCTAACTCTCTTTCTCCAAAATTGCTGTACAATAAACATGGTAGAAACCATGATAGCTTTGAAACATTTAGGATAGCCCAGGGGTCTGCATGCTGCTGCTGAAGTCTGATCACCCTTAAGAGACAACTGGGCCAAATGCTCTGCTGTGTTTGTGTGAGGAAGTGGAATTATGGACAATCACAGTGCTAAATAGGAATATTTTGGAGGGAGTTGTGGGTGTGCAGAAAACTGCTATGCAAGGAATTGGGAAACTACAGGTGACATTTTCTCACGTTTCTCTTAAAGCCGCCTTCTTGTGCCCTGAGTAGTGGTGAAATATCTCAAATTAAATTACTCTTCTCACCAAGATTCAATCGCTGGGTTACATTTCAATGGAAATGTTTTTCTCTCTTTTCTACCCAGTGCAAGTCAAAGACTTGTAAGAAAATGACAACTGTAGCACAACTTTGTTTCCTGCAGTACAGCCAACTCTGAACTGCAGTCTGCAGATAATTTTTAGGCTTTTGAAAGAGGCTCATTAAATTCTAATGCGTGGTCTCAATTTAGAGGATAGAAGTTTTACATGTTGAGCTGTTAACATCTACCTACTTCACCTTGAAGTATCAAGGCACTTGTATCTACTTTCAGTCATTTTTGTGAATTTCTGAACTATGGTGAAAGTGCTGATTTAAAAATTGCAACTAATTACATCTTCAGAGAAGAAAATTCTTTTTTTTTTTCCCATTTAAACTCATTTCCTTATTAAAAAAAAATCTTAATAATTTTATTACTTTATTACTCGAATCAAGTAATTTCATAGAGGCAGTTTAGAATCATTATCAGTTCCTGTTCCCTTCTGGAAAGCTTATGTTTCCCTACATAAAACTGGCAGCTCTTAAAAACTCCCAAAAGGCAAAGGAGCATTGTGGGGTTTTCTGTGTGTAGCGCTGGACACAGTTTAAACAGCAAATTAAGGTACTGGAATGCATCCAGAGTTCCATGCCCCAGGAAGAGCATCTGAGGAGTTTATGTTTGTCCTGTTTGGAGGGATGACCTCGTGGTTCTCTGCAGCTTCCTGAGGAAGGGATGTGGAGAGGGAGCTACTGAACTTCCTGGGATCTGCTGTCAGGATGGGTGGGAATGGCTCAAAGCTGTTTCAGAGGAGGATCAGGAACAGGGTTCATACAGAGGTGATCGATACCTGATGCCTTAAAAAAAATTATTTGGTGAGTGGCCTTAATAAAAAGGTTTTAACCTTTGGTTAAAGCTCTAGAATGGTCAGGTAGTTGAACTAGATGATTTTCATAGGAACAATTCTAATTCCATTCCATTCCATATTCTAATTCTAATTACCCACTTTTTAAAGGTTTGCTGGAGAAACCTATTGATTTCACTCTTGGCTATCTGTTGGGCAAGGATTATGTTTTTTTTAGATAGCAGCAGAGTGATACATTAATTACATGAACAACCTCTTTCATGCCTGCTTTAATCTCATCTGTTTACTGCCTCATATAACTGCTGAGATGACTCTTAGAATTACCTTATGGCTTGTCTCACATGCACACACCCCTCCAATCTCTACAGGGTTGCTGTGCAGAGAAAATTGCAGCAGGTTTGTGTCTCACTCCCTCTTTTCATTTGTGAAGAGAAAAAACGAAACTGCAGAAGGAAGGCAGGGAGGGAGAGAGGAAAGGAAATGGTGTCCCAGGGGCCAGAGCCCTTGGCATGGAGCTTATCCCATAAATGCTTTTGATCTACAGGAAACTCCTGGAAGGTCACTGTCAGAGCTGGCTGCTGAGTAGAGTGTTCCTGAGAGCCCAGGCATCCAGTCAGCACAGGCAGATCCCTGAAAAATATATCTTCAAGTTAAGGAATCCTTAAGACCCTTCTTTACCTGCTTGCTTGGCACCCTGATCTTTTCATTCTGTCATTCTTCAAACTGCAGAAGATTGCACTTGGCAGCTGTGGTGCTTGGGAATGCATCTGCTCTGCACTCTTTTGGCTAAACTGGGGCATCCAAGCCTGCAAAAAGCTCCAGTCTTTTGAGAGGTACTGAGGATCTGGCACAGAAACTCATCTTCAGTGCCTTTCACTGGGGAACATCTGTGTAAAGTAAGAAATCAGGCAGTTTGCAGAAAACAACGCAAAAAAACAAAATAAAAAACAAATAAAAGCAGATAGAAGGTGCTACCTGTTCTTAAAGCATAGAAATAGACTCAGTATTAGCAACTTCTGTAGAAGAGAGGGTTGTGTCAACCATAGATCTTTATCCACCATGACAGAAGTTCTTCATGGAATAGCAACAAGGTGCAAGATACATTTTATATATTTTCTTAAGTAAATATAAATGCAATTTGGTTTTTAGATTTGATACTACTTAGGGAAAATCAAGAAGCTCAGGCTGCTCCATAGCTCCTCTACATCTACACAGGCATTCTGATTTTCCACCAAAACCTTGAATGCTAACTATTTTAGGTTGTCATATTCTTCACCAAGGAAAGCATTTCAACATAATGGCAAATTGGTAGATATTGGGGAGGATGAGGCAGGAAAGCCTTACAAATATGATTTCCTGGAAAAAGATTCTGAGAATATGAAATCTATAAGTGAAATAGAATGGAAAGCAAGTTTTGATGTCTAAGATGACAAGCTAGTTACTGAAAACTGGAAATGGCTTGGCTGGCTGAAGGTAATCCCCTTTTGATTAAACAATGCCCTTTTCCTTATTGAAAGTCCAAGGGTCAGAGCATACCCTACTACCTTGGAAGGAGGGGTCCAAAGAGTAGTTTTTAGGGTTTAAAATATAACACAGTATGGTAATATAATGATTCTTATAGGCTGTATGTAAATGCTATAGGATTTGTATCTTGTACTAGATTGGTTAGTGTAAATTAGAATATTCAGTATAGAAGAAGATTTAATGTATTGTAATGGGAACTTTGTCCCTCTTTGTCTCCCTTCTATTCATCTCTCTCTCTTTTCTCTGCTCCTCTTCATCTCTTTCCTCTTCGTTACCTCATCTCTCTCTTCGCTCTTTTCGCTCCTCTCTCTCTCCCTCAGGCCTGCTCTGAGCTGCGGCTGGCAGCTCTTAGCAGGGCCCCTTCACCCATGACCCTTGCAATAAACTGCATGCTCTAAGACCAGCCTTGACTCGAGAGATCTCTTGTCCCATCTCCACCATCCCAGCCTACTCTCACAGGTGGGGTTTTAAAATTCTTTTTCTTTATAAAGAAAGTAGTTCACACAACAGTTTGGTGCAGTTCTGTATGCTATTTAAACATTACATAGTGTTCTGTTGCAGTTTGTTTTCTAAGAGGAAAAAGCAGCTCATGAGTTTTCCAAATGGAAAAGCAATCAGAGTTGCCCAACATCTGGAAATAGGACTGTGTGAGGATATCAGCAACTAAAATTTCTCAGGTCGAGTGAAGATATTTTAGTGGCTGAAAAGGTGTCAATACAAAACTCATCAGTGGTAACTAAACATCAAATGGAAAATAATTACCGAGAAAAGCTGTCCATTGGGGGGAAAAAAACCAAAACCCAAACACCATTAATCATTAATAAAACAAATTAAAAGATTAGATGGCAAACTAAAAAAAGTACAACTTCGGCAGAAAAATGAGAATATCTTTCAAAGGGATTACGTCTTAAACAAGAGTGCTGGTATATTGAATCCTTAGTAAGTTTTCAATTAATAAAACATTCTATTTGGGGAAAAGTTTTCAAGATAGTAAAGATTTTTTTAATCACCAAGAGGCCACAGCTGCTGCAAAGGTTGCCACATTTTCCAGTTGCCTGCTGAATCCAAGAGGTGGTACCAGGAAATTGCAGTCATTGTCTCTGCCACATTCCTGAATCCCTTAAACAAACTGTGATACCAAAACTCCAAGACTGGATGGATATTCATAGATCGACTGAAGCCCCAGATTGATTAAGAAAAAGGCTTGGATCTGTGAGGAGTTGCTGACCAGTAAGAATTAGGAACAAGAATGGGGCATCAAAAAATCCTGCATTTACTGGAGCATGAATTCTCCTCTGTTCATTGAAATAAACATTTTTTTAAAAATATTGCCTCTGACAGAATTGTCTGAGTCGTAGGATGGTCTAAGTTAAGGGGATGAGTGTTGTCATACTGAAGTTTTATGATTGATAAAAACTTGTAATTAACAAAAAACCCCTCAAGATTTGTCTATTACTCAGTCTACCCCTTCACCTTTACTCTGAAAAAACACAAGGAATTTATCTTCTCTGTAACAGAAAATGTCATAATTAATACAATTATCTCCCTTTCCCATCACCTTTATACCTTGAACTGCATCATATCATGCTTGCTTAAGAATTTTGACAAACAACAGTTAATAAGCCCAGAGGATGAAAGAACACCTTAATGAGATCATCTACTTGGAAGGGGAAGGAGAATCTGTAAAACAGCAATTATACTTCAAATGATGCTTTCAAGTTCCACATTAAAACTGAACTGTTAATAAACTCTTTTTCCAGTGGTACCAAAAATCACTGTTTCTAGTTGGAATTTTGGATGCAAGGTAGCAAAATGAGCCTTGTGTTTTCAGACCAAAGCACATTTCCCTCATTTTTTCAGCATCATCTTCGGGTATAACAGAGAGGGCTCATTATGCTGCTATAGTTTGTGGGATGGAGGGTGGTGATGCTTGTACCAGCAGTACAGTCTTTATTTGCAGCAAAGATAATGCCTCAACCACACCTGCTCATCGGAGATAAGAGAATTCAAACACCAACCCGTGTTGCTTGCATTTTTATCTGCAGAACATCAGCTGCCAAAATCTCAACAGATCTGCACCCAGAAAAAGACAGGCAGGGTTGCTCCCTGTGTAGGATCTACCCAGGACAGACTGAAGTTGAGTAAGTACAAGCTGAGAGAGAAAACCTGTCTCAGCTGCAGCACCACACAAAAACTGGTGCAGCTTAACTCAACCTGTTTCATACCAAAGAAAATCGCTGCTGGAACAGGAGTGAAAACTTGACCCCAGCATTTTGAATTGGCTTGCTTTTGGAAGGACTCCATTGAAAGCCAGGGAAAATAGAGAAAAACCACAAGAGAAGTCCCTTAGACACAGGGAAGAAACTCAAACCATGGAATTTCTAGGACCATCCAGTCCAGCTCCTGGCCCTACACAGCCTCAATGATCCCACCCTGTGCCAGATCAGAGCAGTGTCCAAACATTCCCTGAACTCTTGTCAGGTTTGGTGTTGTTACCACTGCCCTGGGGAACTTGTCCCAGGGCCCAACCACCCTCTGGGGGAAGAATCTTTTCCTGATATCCAATCTAAACCTGAAAACCCTGAACCAGCTTCCGGCATTCCCTGGGATCCTGTCGCTGGTCACCAGAATTAAGAGATCAGTACCTGCCCCTTCTCTTCCACTCCTGAAGATTTTGAAGACTCCAATGAGTCTCCCCTCAGCCCCCTTTTCTCCAGCTGAACAGACCCCTAGTTCCCCCTCCAGACGCCTCCCCATCCTCACTGCCCTCTTCAATAGCTTAATGCCCGTATCACCCTTTTGTTAAAGACAATACTTTACACACCGTTTCAGTAACCCTTGCCTGGGAAATCAATGTTAGAAATATTAACATTAAAAAAATACACAGTGCAAATTACATAACAATTAAAAATTTGCTTAAACCAACGTTACAATTTGCTGATTCTATCCAGAAAACAGTTAAGACATATCCCCAAGCAGTTCCCAAACCCAGGATGAAATTATACAGTCCCAAAGCAATTAAACAGCACAAAATTCTGTTTCCCTTATGGGAGTTACCGGTTTACACTGACCATCACTGGTTAGGAAAATTAATGAAAAAATAAGTGATTTTGTTATTTCAGCACAAGTAACTACTAGCAGCAAAGGCATGCTGCACATCTGATGAGTACCTTTTTAACAATTAGGAGCTCTGAAACATGAACAGAAAAAAAAAGCAAAAAAGTCAAACCCCAGATTTAGTAAGGCAGGTAATGGAATGTGCTGTTATGTGTAAGAAGTGTTTCTTCAAATGCTGCAATCCTTTAAATGCCAGCTCTGGGCAGTACTGAATTGTTCAATCTTATAAACTGATTATGTGGTTTAGTGACACACTTTCCTTCTGAAACTCAAGGACTCAAAGGTGAACAAAATTTATGCGCAGAAGTTGGGATGAATAGTGTCTACTCACAAAAAAAGCCACAACTTATTAGTGACAAAATACTTTAGACATCATACGTATCTGTGTTGCACATGTTCTTCAGCTATATTAAAAACAATATTCAACATAAAAATTGTTTTTGGCTGAGCTAACGAATTACACAACCATTTCCTGGATCAAGTAAATAATAAAAAAATATCCCCTGCAAGAGTCAGCACAGAAAAACTCCAGATCTTCTGCAAGTTGCACGTTATTTCACTGCACACAGGAGGACAGAAACAAGAACTACAAGGTAAAGGGTATATATGCACATACAGTCTATAGACCCTTGAAGGAAACACAGCTCAGTAAAAGCTCACTACTCTGATGGCTTTCAGTTATATCTGCCTGCAATCAAAAAGATCCATGGAACTTAGGTGTGTTTAATCATGGAAAGTGTTTAGACAGAACAGATAGGAAGTCACCATTGGAATACAAAGAATAAAACTACTGCAGAAATCTGAAACATAGTTTGCTCAATACCACTTATTTACAAATTTGTTATTCAAATGTCACTGACCACTAAAATTTATTTCACAAACCAATCTGTTTTTACAGATCTTAATCCTATAAATACTGCTATTTTTGTCAATACACTGCCACATTAAGAATATATAATTTTTTATATCAAGACTAAATTCATACTGTTTTTTCTGTTCATCTGTAGTAAAGAGCATTGCTCACCTGATAACTTTGTATGCTTCAGCAAATTAAATTCGAAGTATTTGGTTAAAACATAGCCTTTAAAACTCCTTAAGTTAGAACTCTTAAACCTAACATGTGATTAGAAACATTTCCTAATGTGATGCAGGGCTGTTATCTCAAAAAATCTTAACAGTTTCTGCGGACTCAGCAAACAAGTAACAGGACAATTAAAAGTCTTTCATGCTGTTAAATTTAGCTAAGAATTACCTCCTGCTTTTCAGCATCAAGTATTCCCCATGCTTTAAAAACAAGAAGCCACAGGATTACAAGAAAGGCTCTTTTAACATTTTTACAGACTCCGTTATCAAGAATAATAGTAACTAAAAGATCTCCAAATCATGGGCATTATCAATTTCAATAGTATCCTCAGGTTCCATCTTTGCCTCGTGGTGCCCCTCTTGCAGGTCATCCAGGGAAGCCAGAGCCTCGTTTGTGTCACTGGCGAAAGTCTCACGAGACGCATCATCGTATTCCTGCAGGTTAAGCCCCTTGATGGCCTTTTTCATCTTCTTCCCCAGAACTTGTATCCTCCTCTTCTTGGCAGCTTTTTTGTTTTCATACTCCTTTTGGTTTTCCAGATAGAATATTTCCTTGAAAGAAAACAAGTAAACAACAATAACAAAAAAATTTTGCATATTCTTTTTACTGGCATTTCCTAAAAAAAGTGAAATAATAATAAAAAAATTACGAATATTGGTCAATATTTCATTAAGCTATGCATGATTGAAAGCAGAAGTGTGAGAAAAGACTTCCTAAGGAAGAGGGGTAGAAGAAAAAAATTTCTTTTCTAATAGTGTAAAGTGATCAGTCTTGAAACTTTTAAGTATTTTTTATGACCACTGTAATCTATGAAAGGATGTTGGGGTTTTATTTTCCCATTTCTTTTTTTTCCCCTCCAAGCAAACAATCACCATGTTGACACAAAGTTGACTTTTTTTTCAGTTGCCAGTACCAGACCCTAGAAGGGTTTACAGAATGACCTGTAGCCACCTACAAGCAAAATAAAAATTATTCAAAACTCTATTAAAGTAGCATATGCCACCACCACAAAAAAAAAAAAGGTATTTTCTTCACTAAGTTAAAACACCTCAGAGAAATAATGTTTACAAGCTTACAAAACTGATTTAGAGAGCACCACTGATGAGCCTAGTGAGCAATGCAGATTAGGTTCAGACCATCAACTGATTTAATGAGAAATTATGCCTGGTGCTACAGCTGGAGCAGTAAAGGACAAAAATATTCTACTGAGAGACCTGCATTCAATCCATGCACAATGATACGTAGCTCCAAGGGGAGAAACACATTATGGACAACTTTGCTGTAAAGAATACAAATATACAAATCAGGAAAATCTAACGTTTACCTCTGCCAGACTCTACAACCTCATCTCTCTCAACAGGTTTCTGTGACTGGCAATGTGCAAAAGTAATTCCTCTCTGCTTAGAGTTAATGGCAATTCAACATTTGTTTTTTGCCTGTCTTTTGAATGTTAAAGTCTGGTTTCAGTGGAATACACAGTTACATTTGTTAGAAGTTAGAGAGTTTTAGTCATAACATTTCTAGTAGGAAGAAAAAAAATCCAAACAGGAATGTACATTTGAACTCCTGACATTTTTACCTTGATTTGCTCTTCTTTGATGCTCGGTGTGTTCTTCAGCAGGTTTAAATAAACACCCCCAGGTGTTCTTCTCCTGGTGCCATTCTTAACAGAGAGAGAGAGGAAATTAGGAATAGCAAGCTTAATGCTAACTGTTGAGGAAAAAATAGCCTCTAAGGCAACTCTCATTCTTGAGACAGAATAAAGCCAATTTAAGTTCTGGTGTGTCAAATATCTCATGAAAATAACCCCGGCTATGTCTCATTTGTGACTGAATTAGTCATATAAAGGTCAACAATCAGCCTAACTAAATCTGGACAGGAAAATCATGACAAAAAAATTCCTTTAGGATATAATGCTAAATTGTTAAAACTACACAGCAAACCTGATTTTGGTAGTGAAGAAACAAAATATAAATAATATTTTAACTACTCCCACAGCTATCTGCAACCAGTTATGCACTAAGTTAAACACTCAGAGCCTTCCTAACACATAAACCCAGTAAAATGTCTAAAACTAATTTAGTAACATTATGTTCATCTCAGGCTTTTTTTAAATTGTGCTCAGAAATACTAGAACTTGTCAGTGTAACCTCCTGGATTTGGCATTTCTGTTGAAGGCACAGGAAACACAACTTGTACTTTAAAATTTTTCCCCACCACATGTTTGACCCAGCAGTTTTCAGAGCAGCAACAGCACTGAAATGGGCTCAAGTTTTGAAACCTCTGTAAATTACAAGTGCTATTACCATGCTATTATTCAATTAAAATTTGCAGTATAAACCACTGCTTTTGCTCCATAAAAACTGGATGATACTGGTGCAAAATGTGATACTTTACTGCTAAATAATGTACTATATAATCTAAGAATTTCAGGAACAGGGAAGGTCAGGTTTTAAGTAGATTCTAAGTAGGTTCTTGAAACAGCACATATGAACATTTTCTTAACCACCTGCATTTCATGGTGCCTTTTGTGATCTGCTTTTCAAAGAGTGTACTCTGATCTGTTTCCAAAGCATCCTGTGCTGCCAGGAGCTGTGTCCCTTCATCTCTTCTGTTAAACACTTTTTAATTTAACTTTCAAGACAACAGAATGTTTCTAGCACAAATAGCTAGTTGGAAATTTTTGCCTTTTCTTCTTTGAGAGAGGGAGGTGTGGGGTTTTTGTTTTGCTTAATTTATTTTGGTTTTTTTTGATTGTACCCCACTTTTTTTTCCCCTCCTCTCTACTTACAAGTGATGCAACTTAAAAATTGTAATCAAGTGAAAGTATTTCCTAGTTCTCACCCACTTTTTCCTCACTCACATTATTTTTTTTCTCACCCACTGTATTTTTTTTCCACTGAGGCTCATTATATAACAAGAATAAAAACATATCAAAAATTGACAACCTAACCACAGAGTATAGGGATTTTTACCATTTGTAACAGAAATCAGTGCTCAGTTTTGCTCTGCTGATACACAAGCCAGTGGTTCCCTAATAAAGCCAGCAGTTCATTTACCTTACTGTTTGATCAAATCCTGCTGGAAGGTTACATGAGTGTTTATAGGGGAGTCTCACGGCAAGGGAAGGCCATAAAACTCCAGGAGAACAAGTCCAGCACAAGAGACTTGCAACAGCACTGCGTGAATATTCTACACATAAAAAGCTGTGTTGCCCTCCCCATCCCTGGCAAACCCACAGGATGATATTTTCCTTACCACGATGAACAGTCCACCATTCTGCTCTACTTCAGCTGTTTCCATCAGCAGCTCAATTGCTTTTCTTTTCCCAATTATTTTCACTACTCGAGCAATTAAGTCTTTCTTTGGCTCACAAAGTCTGAACAGAGAGGGGGAAAAAAAGAAAGGCACATTTATTGTCAGCATGATTCCTTGAATATAACTGACTATGGGACTTCCACAATGAATAATAACTCATTTTGTGATGAAGAGCCTATGCATCCAAATATGCGTAAATGGTTTATTGAATCAGATTTCAAAATACTGAGCTTCTGAGGGATGTTTTACTTCTAAAGCATGCATTTTCAAAACCTGTTTCAAATAAAATGCTTTGAGTGGTTATTTTTCTTCTATTCATGTGTGAAATATCAAACCAAATACAAAACTGCAAAGACCTGCATAAACCTCTGAAATCAAAGCATAAAAGCTTCTTGTGCATTTAACAGTTAAGATTAATTTTTTATAGTTAAATCAACAACTGGAGAAAACAGAAGTGTGAAAGTTCCCCTAAATCATGTGCCATTTCAGACAAACCTACATAAAAGAAATCAGTTTATGGACAGATCTATGATGATTTATTAAAAGGAAACAAAACAACAAAAATTACACTATAACCAGAACCCTACTGATACAGCTCATTGCCACCACCACTACAGTTAGAAAAAAATTAGAAAAAGATGTTTTTGCCCTATTTCAGTGAAGCTCTATATAACAAAAAGGAGTTTATTGTAAGAAATACTCTCAAAGTTTTCAAATTAATAAATGAGGAACCACCCAGAAATATTAACAGCATTAATAACTATTTGGTGTAGTATTGCCAGATTCTGAAGTAATACCACATGTATAAAAGCAAGTACAACCAATAAACCCAGACTTCATTTAAATATCAAACTGTTAGTAAATCTTCTAAGTCTTGTTCCCTATTTAATGTAATTTTCTTCCCTTGTACCAGTGAAAAAGGAATGTGGCAGTTTGACTTCATACAAAACACTGCCCTGTCCAAGTTATCTACAGTTTAAAGGTTTAGAACCTAAAACAGATTTTTGTGGTGATCAGAGCATGTGTGCATTGGTGTAAAAGTCCAAACAACCACGGGATATTTCCCAAAAAAAGGCACTACTAAATCTGTATTATGAGAAGCAGTATTTTTCCTTGCCCGGTTTCCAAATAAGAAACTATCCTGGTGGCTTCTGTAAATAAAAAAATAAAAATTCAAAGAAACAGACAGTATTATTTGGATGTTTCTACAAGATCACCAGCCACAATGATGCATTTTTATCCCAGGATTTTAGAAATGTTTTTTGTGATCTGGTGTGATACTTTATTTAGGGGTGCTTTTCCTTCCACTTCTTTCCATCAATCACCAGTACTCAGTGAAGTGAAGATGCACCATTATTAAACTCACCGATAAGCAATTTCATCTGCCACTTTTTCCTCTGAATCTTCCTCTGTTATCTCATACCTTCCCTTGTATTTCATCTCTTGCCTTTCCCCCAGTCTGTCTCTCACAGGCCGCTTCCGTTTGAGGAAGCCCTGCCCGTTTTCCTCCTCTGCCGGCAACATCTTCTTGTCATCATGCATGTATTCATCCAGCTCCTTATCCAAAGTCTCTGCCTCCTTCTGCTGGGCTTCCTTCATCAGCTTTTTAGCCAGCAGGTAGTTGTAAGTCTCAGACTGCCTGCTCCTGTCAATTGAACCGTCCATGCCGAGAATCCCAAGCTCAGTCGCCACCGCATCTTGGTTCTGCTCCTGGAGCACTGCGCCCCAGATATTGTTGACCTTTTTGCCATGCAGAGCAGTCTGTTTTTGGTGGCTCTGGCTGAGCTGGAAGGGCTCGGGTTTGGCAGAGGGGAAGTTGAAGCACTTCTGCCTCTTTCGCTTCCACAGGCAGCTGTCGTCATCAGAGTCAGAGCCACTCTCCTCGCTGGAGTCCACGCTCTTGGTGGTCCTGTAAGGAACACTGGGAGCACAGGATGAGAGGCTGCTCTGGAAGGGTCTGCAGGAATCACTGCCAGTGTGTGGCTTCTGAAATTAAAAAAAAGTGAATCAAAACCCATTATTCGTGAAAATTAGGAGAGCTATAAAGTTGTTAATTAGATTCTGACCCTCATGGCCATGTAGTCCTCCATAAGCATCTCTTGGGCCACAGCACAGAAGCATCCTTTGAAACTCCTGTATTTTGAGTGCATGAACGTGAAATAGAGCATGCCTGACACAGAAACATATCAGGAGTTGCTTTTCTCCTTAAGGCAAACTTTGCTGAGCAGAAGTTTTTATGGGATTGGAAAAGTGGTGAATATGCGGAAACTGGAGAAAGACACAAGATGCACAGCAGCTCTAAGAATAATAAAATACCAGAACAACACAGCAACCTACCAGAGGTTTGTCTAACAGCAGAGACGTTAATAATCTCTCTGGAGTTTCAAATGAGAAGACCGAATTACCAAGAATCAACTCCAAAACCAAACCCACAAACACCAAATAGGGACAGTGTTCAGAGGAAGGGTGTTCTGTGACCCAGCTCAGTCAGGAGAGCACATGACCAACTTGGGGACAGAAGAACCTTTACAGAAGCACCCATTTTTCCTCCTTGAAACCAGAAACACCCGCTCACCAAAAAATCATTCCACTGATATATAAGTACTCAAGAAATGCTTTTACTCCTAATTCCACTTATTCCCCAACTGCGTTCTTATCAAAAAGTTATATGCTGTCCCATGATCTTTCAAAATAAGATGTCTTCCTTCACTTTCAGGTGAAATGAAAATTCTTTCTTTAGCCTTACTGCTTTATTCAACATAGGCAACATTTCTTCTTTCTTCAAACAGCAAACAGAAAAGTGAAGTATTCAACGTACTACGTTATGAAATAAAAACCTTCAAGTTTAATGCAAAAACCCCAAAGCCAGCATAAATACAAAAAAAAAAAAAAAAGACTGAGCATTTCTGTAAAAAACTTACTTTGCGCTTCATTTCTCTGAACTATATCACACAGATCAAAATAACTGGAGAAAATAAAATTAATTACACATACAGTATTGATCTTAGTTTGAATGCTTTTCCTGTCTGTACACCACCACAAATGCCTCATACTCTCAGTACAAATTCATCAGAGAATAAATTCCTCATATCCTCCGAGAATCACAGAGAATGGGTTTGGGTTGGGAGGGATCTTAAAGCTCATCCTGTCTCACTCTTTACCACAGGCAGGGATACCTTCCACTATTCAAGAGTGCTCCAAGCCCCAGTGTACAACCCTTCAAGGATCCAGAGGTAACCACAACTTCTCCTGTCCAGGCTGAACAATCCCAGCTGTCCCAGCCCTTCCTCCCAGCAGAGCTGCTCCATCCCTCTGCTCATCCTGGAGCCTCCTCTGGCCTGGCTCCAGCGGCTCCAGCTCCTTGCTGTGCTGGGCCCAGGGCTGGTGATGGGGGAGACATGACGCGACACAAGGAGACACGGGGACAGCGCTGGCATCTCTATCCAGACACGGAGAGCCGCGGGGACCTGGGGCTGGCAGCGATCGGGGCTCTCTTGCGTGGTCACCCAGCGGCTCGCCCGCATTGTCGCCACTGTCCCCATTGTTCCCGCGCGCGCCACGCGGCAGCGGCTCCCTGGGGAGGCCCCGGCGGTACCAGCGCAGGGACAGCCACCAGAGCAAAGATAAGCCAGCAGCCCTAGGAGAAGTCACCAAGCGCCGGGAGAAGCCACCGGCCCCGGGAGAAACAACCGACCCCGGGAACGAGCGCCCCAAGCCGGGTAAGGCTCCTCAGGCGCGGCCTTACCGTCCCGCAGCCCCCGGCCCGGCGCTCCGGCCCTGCCCACCCTCACCTGTCCGGGGGAGCCGGCGACGGGCATGTCCGAGTCGGAGCCGGACAGCTCGCCGTCCTCCACGTCGTCGTCCATGCCCCGCGGCTCCTGCGCCATATCCCGGCGGAAGGGCGGAGCGTGGTGGCGGGGCGGGACGGTGCGTCCATCCGGGGCGGGGTTGCTTCGCGGCCGGCCCGGCCGCAGCTCCTCCTTCCCGGCTTTTTCCCTGGGAAAGTAGTTCGTGGTAGAAAGCGGAGGGGCGTTATCGGCCTTACAGCGTTCTCCAGGCGGCTGGTGGGACCCTGGGATGCTCGACACAAGCGTTGCCGGGTGTGGGATGCGGCGAGCTTGTCTGGAGCCGAATGTTTTGGGGTAAAATCTCAGTGTGCTTTCAAGCTTGATCAGCGAGAAAGGAGGCTTATTCTCGTCAGTGGCACAGGCAGCCGATGTATCCCGTAGTTTCAGGGACATCCTGAAACTAACAAGCCTTAAGGGTGTAGTAAATAAAGATGTGGAAAGGACAAAGCTATGAAAGCATTAATACGTACAAATATCTCCAAGGCACTTCCTGAGGGGATGGTGCCAGACTTTTCAGTGGTGCCCAGTGACAGAACGAGGAGCAGTGGTCATTAACTAAGACGCAAGTTCCACCCAGCAGGAGGAAGAATTTCTTTCCATGGAGGGCAGAGCACTGGAACAACTTCCAGGAAGGTTGTGGACTATCCCCCTCTGGAAGCACCCCAAACCCACCCGGATGTATTCCTGTGTTACCTGGTTACCCAGTCTGGGCAGGGGATTGAACTGGATAAGCTTCAGAGATCCCTTCCAGCCCCAACCATTCTGTGGTTCTGTATCAGAACAAAGAGCATTTAGCATTCCCTGCTCAAGGGCATCTGGGAACTAACAAGCTTGAAGCTGATGGTATTAGTGTATGGTAATACCAGTGCTCAAGGTATTATTAAATACTGATTGAGAAAAAAAACCCAAATCCAAGCAGATGCCTCATAATTCTTCAGCACATACCAGCTGCTGGATAGGTACATTTTAACAAAAATAAAACAGCACAATCGATAAATCACTCTTACTGGGAACATCTTGACTCCATTTATGGTTTTAGTGATGTGGCCCTGAACACCCAGTAAATATAAGAGGTGCAGTTTTTCACTCCCACTATTAACAGGCCCATGCATGGACACTGGTTTTCATTTATGCATTTTAGACCCTCTTATCTGTGGACTGTAAACCATCAGTGCCATTCATGTCACAGTGCCTCATTTGAAATCCTGATTGTAGTCTAATTGGATTTTCAGTGCTTGGACACTTTAACTGCAATTGAAGTCACTGGAAGCTAGTTATCATTATCAATTAGACATCCTCGTTGTCAGTTATCCAGTCAGGCCTTTGAAAACCCTTCTTGACATTTTTCTGCACCTTTGGCTACTTTCCTTTACAATTTCACTCCTAGACTTAAATTTCTTATTGTCTTCTCTTAGAAGAAGAAAAGGCACAAAGCTGAAGAAAGGACAGGAACAGTTAAAGCTCCTTCCCTGTTTGGTCCCTCCTGTTGCAGTGCTTCAGAATTATTCAAGAAATCCAGTGACCATGAGATAAATTATAGTGTGCTGCTTTCTGTGCTGTTCTCACCTCATTTCCCATTGCATTTAATGATGCACAGCGCTGGTCACATTCTGTTCTGCAAAAAAGGAATGTTATTCATCTTATTTGCAATTAAATCATATCTGTGGGATTTTACTGGGTTACAGGGAGTTTCTGGGCTGAAGTTAATGGGAACTGTGTAACAGGAAAAATGTAGTCCTCCAGTAACTCACATGAAGGAATTCTCTATGTCAGCATAACCTGTATGTGGCACTGAGCAGAAACCACAAAAAAGCCACTACATCTTTCAGTTTAACTTCAGAAGATTATGTCATTTGGGCACTTATAAAATATCCAGTAGCAGGCCCAATAAGATAAATCACATAACAGTACAGTATACTAAAAAAAAAAAAAAAAAAAAAAAAAAAAAAAAAAAAAAAGACAGTTGATGCACAACCCCATATCTGGATTTCCTAAAGGAATATTCTGTATTGAGATGTCTTCTGATCTCCATCTTTAATACAGGCTCAGCTGTAAAGGACATTTTTTTCTGACATCAGGGATAGTAGGGATGGTAGGCAAAACCCTGGCAAAAACCAGAGAAGTTCTTTTTTAAATACTAATTTCAGTCATGGTCTCCTTGATGTCTTTTTTTACACACCTTCACTTTTCCCCTTACCAAAACCAACTAAACTGACTGAGGGAGCTCAGAAAACATCCTTTGATTGAGTATATCACCTTCAAAATATCACCTCCAAGCAGACTCAAAAATCACATAATCAAGTGCAACAGAGAACAGTCCTGGTTTATGCCAACCTGCAGTTGCTATGTGTTGCGTTACTGCAGTTTTGTGTGACTGGAGCCTCATCACTGTAGGTCCAGATAAGGCTAAGAAGATCCATCTCTGATTGTAGAAGCTTTATTCTGAGAACAGAGTCCTGCTGAGTTTGTAGCAATCACATTTCATGTCTATGAAAAAAAAAGTGCAGTATTTTTAAAACCAAGTTGAATAAATCATGGGAAATTACTCCCTCCCTGCTCCAGTGGATGGTTCATACTTCTTGCAGCTATAAGTGACTTTGTTTAGGATTCCTTGTGACAATACCTGTTTACCATTTACTGGCTGCACAGATAGGGTGCACCAATTTCAGAAAATGTTAAGTAATTTGTTTGTGAAACCTGTTCTGTTTTTCCTGCCCTAATGAGCAAGTCAAACAGATGGAGAATATTTATTTCAAGGTGTACTTTTAATTAAAGCAACTGAGGTTGTCATAGCTGCTTCACCTCATCATGAACTGAATTCACTATAGAAAATCCTCTTAACTCCTCCAGGATTTTTTTCGTTTGTTTGTTTTTTTAAGACTCCAATTGGTGGTGATAAGACTAAACAATCTGTTCAGCACAGTATGTCCCAGCCCAACAGGATGTTCACTTGGAATTTGCATTAATCAGGAACACTTCTGCTCCTTAGGATGGAGCTGAACCTCAAGGAGTAACCTGATGCTTTTTATCTGTGATGAAAGACAGATTTAGTTTACCTGAGAAAAATGCAGAAAATTTTCAGATAATCACAGTTATGTGTCATAAGTGTTCATCCTCCCACTCTGATTCCAGCTCTGCAAATACCTGTTTTTAAAAGCCACGAATTCCTGAGATGTAGGCAGTGTGCCAGGGTGTTAACCTCCTCAATGTGGCTTCGAATCAGAACAGCAAAAATGTTTTCAGTGCTTTCTTTTGCAAAAGGATTTGTTCAAATAAATACTTCTTGGTTTATACAGCTAATCAAAACACTTAAAAAAAGAGAAATGCACAAACCTACTAATGTCAGTAACAAATACCTGTATTAAGAGACTTTTACAATGCCAGTTAGTGAAAATTAAAATCTTCTATTGCACTTGTAATATGCAGTTGTGAAATGCCAGTGAAAATTAAATCCTTGAAAGTGATCATAAACTGAAGGAGATGAATATGCACACAGGCACAAGAAGAGTGTTTGAAGCCATCTCCTGGTTTTCATAAGGAGAGTTTTCAGGTTTTTAGGTACAGAAGGGTAGAGGTGTTTGAATGTGGAGTGGCTTTTTAGTGAGGGGGGATCTTTTAAATTTCTTTTAGGGGAAGGGAGTGTTGTGGTTGTTTGCTGTTTGTGGGTTTTTTGTTTGGTTGGGTTTTTTAATTCTTACTTTGTTTCTGTCTATCCTACTCTGTTACAATTAATTTGCAGCAAATCTAATTAATTCCACCTAGTCAAGCCTGTTTTTCCTGTAAAGGCAGTTGATAAGTAATCTCCCTGTCTCCATCTTAATTTTGTTTTATTTTCCTCACATGTCTTCCATAGATAGAGCACTTGGAGGCCAATAAAGGTCAACCACCACATAAATCAGTCTCAGTCCTAATCTCACTTAGAACTCTTATTTACTCAGCAACTGGCAATTTTTCTATTTGCACTCAATTCTTTCTTCCTGGCACATCTTTTATTATTATTCACAACGTTACTGTCCTTTGTGACTGAAAGGCTGCATTAAAAAAGAGTTTAATTGAAAAGTTTTGTGAAATAGCAAAAAGTTCTGGAAAAATGTTTTCACTTCAAATGTACTCTCACAAGTAAGTGTTTGGTTTCAATAAAGCAGTTAGTAAAGGTTAATTGCTAGCTGATAAAAATATATGAGCAGGAAGGCAAAATGAACCTGGTCACTCTGTTTAAGAGTTGCACAGGCCTTAATATATTATAATCATTGTAGCATGTTAAAAAAAATGGATTAAATCTTTGCACTTGGAAATACACAACTATTGACTCATTAAACAGAACTTGTAACAGTGCTTACAAAGGCAGGGTCATTTATCAATAACACAGATGTGCCACGTTTAGATGAAGGAGACCCAACAGGTAACAGATTATAAATTGACAATTTTTTTTTTTCCAATGCGTTCCAGTAACTGTAAAACAATTAAGTGAACCTGAAAGTTTTGTAGGTTCTTTGTTATGTGTCGATTGCTCCCAAAGTAAATACTGACTCGGATTTCTGGTGCTTCATATTTAGGAGTATTTCAGACTGTCCAAGCCACAAAATCTAATCTAAGTTAGAAGATGACACTGGGCTGTAACATTCAGGGGGGTAACAGAGCTGCTCCACAGATTTACAGTTGTGAAAATGTATTTTCATACATACATCCAGTTATTCCATGATGAGGTGAGTCTCTCAGAAGAACCTGTAGTTTACTTTTGTCTCCCTCTGGAACAGAAAAATGAATCATGAACGTAAAATATTATATCCTTTGAAAGAAAATTATTATCATTATTTTCTGTTCCAGTGCCATTAGAGAATGAATGCACATGTTTAAATTTTGTCAGTGAAATTAATTTTTATGAAAATAAATGGTCTGCTGAGATTTTGTCGCTGAGAAATAATAATTACACAGCTCATATTACTGTGCATGTACAAAAACCCAAACTGGGATGATAGAGCGGGATCTGATAGCATCTGACGTAAGGATTTTAGGGACCATGAAAATTTTGTAGACTTCTGTTCTCTTTCAGCACTTTTTTTCTCTTTTTCTTTTTCTTTTTCTCTTTTTCTTTTTTTCTTTTTCTTTTTCTTTTTCTTTTTCTTTTTCTTTTTCTTTTTCTTTTTCTTTTTCTTTTTCTTTTTCTTTTTCT
>VZUI01035323.1:0-48568 GCA_013401135.1 Cettia cetti | reverse complement strand
TTCTTTTCTTTTCTTTTCTTTTCTTTTCTTTTCTTTTCTTTTCTTTTCTTTTCTTTTCTTTTCTTTTCTTTTTTCTTATCTTCTATTTCTTTCTGGTATTTAATAAAGATATGTTCCTAATTTATTTATAAGGGTAAGTCTCCAGAACAAGGTAGCATTACTGAGCTGGCTTACCAGTTCCTCTGTACACATGAGTACATTCATAATTGATAGAATGATCTATAGTGTTGGAGCTAAAATAAACTTAAGGTCAAATCTCTGGGAGAGCAAATCTTGCCATTATTCCTGATGAGGAATAAATACGTGCAGGAACTAAAAACTGTGGAGTTGAAAGGGAATAAAACCCAATGCATAAGGGCATTTTGAACAATTCATTCCAAAGTGAAAGTGCTTTCTCTTAGTTTTTCTTCACTGCCTTGATCTTCCTAAAACTGTTGTTGGGGCAGGTTAATGACTGACCTTTGAGGGAACCACATACCAGTCTTTGTTCCCTAGCAGTCAGGATCTTGCAGAGGCTTGAAACCTTTCAGGGAGAGAATAGGATTAAACTGCTGTATGAAGTCCAGCGCAGGTGATGATCAATGGGAGCAGAGGAGTGAGTTTCTCAGGACACTCTCTCCCTTCCCCCACCAGCTGGAATTTATTTCCTTTACTGCAAAATTACCTGATGGAGACGGCTGACTGTCAGAGATTGTTGTCAGATTAATTTCCCTTAAGCAGTCATCAAAAGCATTCAGTGTTAAAATCCCAAAAAAGATTTTAAAGGTTGCTGGTCATTTAAGATTTAAACATCATATCAAGCAGTTAAAATTGGAAAGAATTAACTTGAATCTCACACTAAAATTCTATTTACATAAACTCAGCTTACTTGCCACCCTCCAATTTCAAGGTGTTCAGCAAACTAAGGACAAGTGTTTGATCCTGCACCGTGTGTGCACTGGGTAACTTCTGATAAACCGGTGTTTGCACGGGGAGTCCTTCATACCTGCCTGTCCCAATGCCCAGCTGTACACCCATGAAGGAAGCCATTGGTCCTAATATGCTACACTGACTGCAAGGTCCCTTTGCATGCAGACTTTTGCAGGAGATTAGCTTTCACTTTGCCTGCAGGCCGAATCTGCGCTGCTTGAATCGGTGAAAAAATCCATTGTCACTGTGAGGACTGAGGTGCTGGTAGGATGCAAGGCTTCCCCCCCTCCCCACGCTCGACACACTCCCAGTCCCTGTGCGGAGACGCTGCCGCTCCCCACGTGCCCCCTCTCCTGCCACCACCCTTGCTCCTTCGGGTGGCTGAGCCTGTGCTGCGACAAGGTTCAGATAAAGGATCTGCAGGCTGACGGGTGACATTTCAGCAGCGGTTTCTTCTGCCTTTCGAGGCTTCTGTATGGCTGCAAGAGGTAGTTATTATTCCTAAAGGAATATTAACATATTCTATTCTATATACTATTCCTAAAGGTTTGGAGTCAACCTCCTTTTGTTCCCTTAGAACTTAGGTACAAACCAGTTTATTAACATGAGAAATAAAATAAGCAGAATTTCAATGAAAAGCATTGCAAGCATCCCACCTGCCTGGCCTCAAAGCGCTACTCAGCAAAAGCCAAGTGAAGCAAAACACAAAGCTGTAATTTGAGTTGTTCTAAGATTGCACTGATAGGGGTACCTGATGTCACATCTCCTTCTCCACAGCCTTGGAAGAGCTCCTATGCATGCAGGCTCTGAGGCCTACAGCTAGAGGTGCTGTGTGATGAAGATGAGGTAAAATACCGAGGAGCTGTCCTTTGAGACTGATGGTCGAGGAGCCATTTCATTCCCTGAAAAAAACCCCGTACTCTACAACAGTTTAATGTCTATAAGGAGAGAAATTTATGTTTAAACTCAGCCTGAGTCACGAAAAGAACTATGCTGGCTTTGGCTGAGGAGTCTTTGTACTGAACTCTCCAAGACTAATGTAAAGAGTGGATCTATGTAAACAACTTACATTAAGGAACAATCATATTTTCCCACTGTGGGCCTAAGACACACCATTAAGAATGTATCCTCTCATTAAGAACTGCAGTAAGAAAGAAATGAAGAATTTCACGCGTGAAGTAAACTTCCACTGAGAATTTGAGGGGATATTTTACTGAAACTGGCCAAATTATCAATATAATCAGGTATTCTGCAGTGTGGGAATCTTGCTGCTGAAAGCAGTGGGAAACTTCAAGGCTGAATGTGGTAAGTTTGTGAGCGTTGGCAGGGATTGTAAACCTTGCTGGAGCGCAGTGAAAAGCCCCTCATTCCTCTAGGAAAGAACTTTTCTAAAGTGCCTGCAAATGAATTGAGGATGGAAACAGAGACATCTCCATTCAAACAATGGGGAGCTGGCAAGGACCGAGCGCAACACCCGGCTGGCCGAGCGGGAGCGGGCGCTGGAACTGCCGCATTCCCACCGCCGGCCGGGGACGGGACAGCGCTCGGGCAAGCGGGGGGAGCAGCGGCGCGGATGCGGGCAGCGCTCCTGCCCCACGCGTGGAAGCGGGCTGCGAGGTGCGGGCTGCGGGGTGGGAGGGGGGGGGGGGGGGGGGGGGGGGGGGGGGGGGGGGGGGGGGCATTTTCCGCGCTCCCGCCGCCTCCTGCTCCCACCCCCGGCTCCCTCCGCCCCTCCCGGCCGCTGCCTTGGCCGGGGCGGCCCAGACTGGCCGGCGCCGGGCCCGTGACATCACCCATTCACTCTGCGGCCCAGCTGGCGCCGCCGGGGCGGTCGCCGCGGCAACGCGGACGCCGATCCGCGGGCAATGACTTCCAGCTGCCCGCCCGCGGGAGCGCGCCCGGCGCGCCCCCGCCGCGCCGCGCATCCCCGCTCTTCCCGTCCCCTTCTCGTGCAACCCTTTACCCTCCCCTACCTCCGCAGGTATTTTCCCCGTGCCCTACGCGATGGAGAAATGCTGGGGGGCCAAAGCCGCCCCCGGGGGTGGGAGTCTCGCGAAGCTTGTGTGGTTTAAAAAAATTCCACATTGACATATATATATTACTACTGATTTTGCTGATCTCTACCGTATTCTCCCTAGGTGCTTCTCTTTTTCCCCCACAGCTGAAGAAAATAGATTCCTATAACCTCTTCCATGCGAACTTCTGGTCTACCTTCTCGTTCTGATGCTCCTCTCCGCACGCCTGTGATTGTGTGATACTCTTTTTGAGAGGGTGGGAGAAAGATTGCATGGAAACGGCAGACGGGACTGCCATGCTGAGTACTTCTGGAAACTGTTTTCTCTCTAGCTGCCCAAGCGTGAAACATTTTTTACCCCAGTATTGTGGTCCAGTACACGAAAATCTTGACACTGAGTGTTTTGAAAGCTTAAAGGCTGTAGTCTTTCTGAGCTCATCTGAAAAACTTAAAATGCTCGATGTCTCTGTGAAAGAGCTAGGGCTGATGTCAAACCTTGCAAATACCGTGTTTTATGGACCTTATAGATATGCTTTTCTGCTTTGTGTTCACTAAGGAAACTTTTGAAGTCTGAGTTGACTGAAACTTGCTGCAGAAGCACCAGGAGGCAAATAAAACAAACCTACAGTGGAACATTAAAACATTTTGTGATTTTTGAAGCCAATAATGTGATTTTATATATATATGCTTTTTAAAAAACGTGATTCAGGAACTTCTCATGCTGCAGTTTGATACTGCTGCAGATTTGCACCATGCGACTTTCCAAAGTCCCAAAGGGACCCCGAGTCAAATGAAAGATTAGAAGTGAGAGAGTTTCCCAGGCTTTCTGTACAGCCCTCTGGCAGGTAGCTCACACCACTTCCTTTGAGAATGAATAGTTACTACCTATTGCCTTGCAGTTTGTTGATTCACAGTTCCTACAGGAAACCATCTGTAAATATTAGCCTGTGTAATTTGTAGTGATATTAAACAAAGTGATGAGAATCCTACTTAAGAAAAAAATTGATAGCTTTCCATATGGTTCCAAAAAGCTTAACACTGATACTAGTTAGCACAGTGTAGGAACAGCGCAGTTCTGACTCAATTTATCTGTAAAAATGAAGGCTTAGTGAAACATTAATTTTCCAAAATTACGGAATATTTTAATGTGATTGTAATTGCCCCTTTGTGCTTTTAATTTATTACCATTGTTATAACAAATTATAACTCATTGTAACCAAATGCTTTAGATGTGAAAAAGCCAGGCTGGTATGCTGGCATCTTGTTATAAAGATAGTCTCTGTATAATGCAATCATAGCATACCCATTCTGATTTATGTAGAGTAACTTATGCTGATTTGGAAGTTCCTTTTGCATCAGTATTGTGATGCTGTTATGTCTCAGGTTCAGTCCTTTACATCTTCACATCTTACCTCTCTATAATGTGTTTTCCTGGAGAGCTGCACTTAGATTTGGGACAGCTGGGAGAGCAGGGTGTTGTACAAAGGAGGCACAGCAAACTCGCCTAAGTGGTGCCGGGGAGGGGAGGGGAGGGGAGCCCAGTGGAAACTCTCATGAGAGCTGTGTTGCAACGGTGTCTGATCAGCAGTTCCTCAGGAGCCAGAGTGACTCTGACAACCTAGCACTGTGTATGCTCCTGGACACACTCCAGCAGCATTCTTACCCTATGGAACCAAAGCATTAAGCCTTGCTGGGCCAGATCCATTCCTGTTGGGGTGTGTCTTCGCTGTGTTCCTGCTATCAGGAGTTCTGAGGGGATTGTGTTAAAGACTAGTCCATACTCTGACAATTTACCATTAATTTTTCTTATGGGAAAGGGAGCAAATCCACAGGAACATGGGATTTGCCATAGAAGAAACTGACTGTAGTACTAAACTTCAACTGTGCTTGTATGTTCCTGTTTTCAATGTTTGTAAAAGTCAGATATGTGTGTTCCCTTCTATTGCATGCTGCAGTTCTAATCTAGCAAAGTGCTTAAATGATGTTCTTTGGAGCTTTACTGGATCAGGGCCATTTTCAGTGCTTCCAAAAAGTAAAAGCAAAAGCATTCTCTGAAATCTTTGGCTGGAGATTGTCTAATATTATTCCTTACCCACAAGGATCTTATCTTCACTCTCCCATAGGAACTGAAATAGCTAATGTCATGTATTCAGTCTTGGCAGACAGTTTTGAACTTGGAGGACTTCTTTTGGTGATGTGGTGTGGGCCAACATGCCTGAGACATGTTCAAAGCTTTTTATCCTTCCTCATCCATTTGAAATACAAGCAGACAATTCCCAGTTTCCAAAACAGGGCTAGGTGTATATTGTGATGGTGGCAGTGACTCGATAAGGATATATGGGAAGCACAGTCTTCAGTTGACTGTATAGAATGTGCTTTATCCGAGAAGGAAAGAATCCCTCAGCGTAAAAATAAAAGAAAACATTATATTGAAAATTTTTCATGTGCTAGGAACTGTTTATTGACTTTTTATTGGTTCATAAACAGCCTTTGACACACTTTCCTTTTCAGTTCTGCAAAATGCCTACTTTGGTATATCAGCAACAGATATCTAAATTAGAAATTTTTCTTCATCTTTGGAGGTTTTTGCATTACTGGGGCCTCATTGCTCTTGCTTCTGATAACTGGAATGTATTCAAACATACTGTCCTATTCTGAACCATTTTTTCTCTTCAGTTTTGCTTAGAAGCCAGAGGGTGCTAGGGTGCCAGTAAGTTAAAAGTTACTATTGTTTTTTTGTGGCATTAGATTATCACGAACCCTTTATGCCCATTCAGGAAGGCAGAGGGCTAAATAATATATTTGCAGGATGCCTTTGCAATGAGCTACAGCAGAGAGGAAGAAGCTTCTATGGAGTGTTCACAGAGAGAACATAACTCCACAAAGGATGATGAGTTGAGGACTCGGCTTTGCTTCCCATGGAAGGCAGACTGACCAATTCCAAGAACCCTGTATGAGCCTCTTCCTTAGCATACTGTGGGGAGGTTTTCAGTTTTTGAGAGCCAGGTCATCTATAGAGTAGTGTGGAATCTGTCTTTCTCATGGAAGACACAATAGTGTCAGTTCAGAGTCTCTTACTGTGGTTATTAAAAATGTATTTGCTTCAGATTTTTCAGGATGCAAAAGTTTGTCAGATGTGCTGTTAGCGATTTGGGACAATTGTGCACAGTGCAACAAGCGTAGAACTGTCAGGTTTGATTTCACATGATCTATGTGAAGTTCTGTCAGGTGGTCTTAGAGAAAAGATATTGCTGGAGAGAATCTGTGAAATAGGAACATTTTTAGATTTCTCTTTATTTTTGAATGATGTTTATTCCAGGCTTTAAACTGGGATAAGAAATGAAAAATAATACATTTCCATTACATGTCGTTGCATCCCTGGAGTTGCCCGATAAGGGGGCCTGGCTGTGAGAGGGCTCATATTAACCTTATGATCTGTGTTAACTGAATTAAAAGATGGGTTTTTGTGTGGTGTGAGCCTGTATGGATACATAAAGTATCCAGCCCCCTCAAATTTGAATACTATAACTACTTGTTCATTTTATTAACTATTACTATTACTAATTACAATGTGACTCAGACTAATTTGTGGAAAAAATCCAATTACTAAATCAACTGCATTTCTCTGGAATGAATAGCAACAGGAAACTAAGATTTCAATTCTAACCTTGAAATTCTAGCCTGTTTATTGAACAAAATTTTCATATTCCTTTTCAATAGGGTGGCCTGTCCACCTAACTAAAGCTGGTATGTTAGTTTCAGCAGGTTGAAATGATACGTCCTGGCTATAGAGTTCCCTTTTCATGTCCCTCTTACTGTATTTCCTGTGGGGTTCACACAGGCCTCTGTTCCCCCACTTCATGAACAAACCTGCAAATTTGGTCAAAGCTAGTAATAGTCCACAGGGCTCGCAAATTATGGAAAATGCTACAGATATTCATAGGGCTCCTCAGAGGAAGAGCCAAGTTTCTTCTGCTGCATCTTTGTATGTTTCACCACTCCTGACATTCAACCTGTCCAGTTAGCACACCATTGGGTATCTGTCTGGACTCTTCACCTGTGGAGTACAACCAGCTGGAGGTTCTCCTAGCAACAGAATTCCATTTTGGATGTTCATAATGGAAGCATAGAAGCATTAGCAGCTGAAGGTTTCCTCTTGGTGTTACATTCCAGGTCTGTCAACAACTGGAACTCTGTTGTCTGAAAGTTCCTACTTTGGTGGCCAAGATAGGGGTTGATGGCAATATGAAAGTACTGGCCAAGATTGGGAAGAGAGGAGACTGGCCCTGGTAATGTGACCAAGCAGTCTCAGAGGAAGAGTGACACCATTCCGTTGAATATATTCTGAGGAAGAAACTCAGCCCTGCAAGACCGGTTTCCACTTCCTCTGGTCTGTCACAGCATACAACACCCCCAAATGCCATGTTGCAGCCCAATTGTATGAGGTTCAACCAGACTCAGGGCTAGGTGCAGTACTTGGGTCACAACAACCCCAGGAAGTGCTACAGGCTGGGGGAAGAGAGGCTGGAAATGATCCAGCAGTGCCCAGGTGGCCAAAAGGCCAATGGCATCCTGGCCTGTATCAGCTGTAGTGTGGCCAGCAGGAGCAGGACAGTAATTGTCCCCTGTACTCAGCACTGGTGAGGCCACACCTCATGTCCTGTGTCCAGTTTTGGGCCCCTCACCACAAGAAAGACGTTGGCGGGCTGGAGGGTGTCCAGAGAAGGGCAATGGAGCTGGGGAAGGGTCTGGAGCACAAGTCTGATCAGGAGCAGCCGTGGGAGCTGGGGGTATTTAGCCTGGAGAAAAGGTGGCTCAAGGCGGGGGACCTTATTGCTCTCTACACCTGCCTAAAAGAAGGGTGTAGCCAGGTGGGGGTAGCAAGAAGTAGCAAGAAACAGGATGAGAAGTAGCCTCAAGTTGCATCAGTGAAGACTTTGACTGGATATTAGGAAAAATTTCTTTGCGGAAAGGGTGGTCAGGCATTGGAACAAGCTGTCCATGGAACGGCCATCACTATTCCTTGAAACATTAAAAAAAAAGTGGATGTGGCACTTAGGGACATGGTTTAGTGGGGAATGGCAGTGTTGGATTAACAGTTGAAATCAATCATCTTATTACTATTTTTAGTCTTTTCCACCCTAAAAAAACTCTGTGATTGTAAGTCAATAAACCCCATCACTGCTGCACAGGAAGCAGGGACAGACAAAAGCAAGGCAAGCTGAATCCCCCAGACACCTGCTGTTCTACCCAACAGTACCTATGGGCACAGACTCTGGACACTGATCTGCATGATAGATTGCCAAAATTTCTCTTAGGATTTCTCTTAGGTAAAATCTTGGAAAAAAAAAAAAAAAAAACAACCTATTGAGCTATTGGTAAAGCCAGCAGTTAGGGAGGAACTCTGTATAACATTGCGGCCAAGGCTGACTTGGTTATTCTAAAGAGCATCCTGTTGAACCATGAGGAAGGGCAGCCTCAGCAGCAGAACCCAGCTAATAACTAGGGTCCTGTCTTGACAGAGCCATAGCTGTTCCTGTGGCCAAGATAACTGGCTCCTCACTGAAATGCTGAGGCTATTAACAGTTTTCCTATTTGAGAGAGGAGGAAGAGTAGATAATTTTTTTTTCACAGTACAGCTTATCTTATTTAGTAGGGGTTTTGTTTGTTTTCTGTTCTCCCTTCAGGGAATAACAGAGACTTTTCTTTCAGTCCTCAGGGATCTAATAACATATATACAGACTTTGTTTTTGTTTGGCCAATCCATGCTGAACTATTTTTTTCTTAGGAATCACCATTTCCAGTGTAGATTTAAAATAGTGAGGTTAAAAGTGTGCAGCTGGTTATCTTAATATATGACAAATGCTGTGCATGTTTTCTCCAATGGACCCTTCTCCTTCCCCTCCTCCCCTCCTCCCCATTTCTCTTTTCCTCTAGAGGACACTTCAGAAAGGTGGTTATGGCAGATGTTTTGAGGTTAATAACAGTCGAGAATATAGGTCTACCCATAGTGCTTAATTTTGAATAGATTTGTCCTTAAATGTGACCTTGCACACAGGTCACTTGTAAAATCAGAACCTTTATGTAGAACTTGTTCAAGATTTTCATGAAGATTTTAGCTGTCTGAAGTTGTTTTATTTTTCTAGCTATTAAAGTAAAAACTGCATTTAACATTTCAAAGAACTTTGTTAGCTTCCTTTCAGATGTGACAGCTGTGATTCCAGGTTGAGTGACAGAAAAATGTGGATGATGCAGAAGGTCATCTGAGCAGAACTATTAACTCTCAGAAGAAGACAAGACTAAGTATGGTGTGTTACAAGAGGCATCTCAGCCTTTAATCTAGCTTTTGTATAGCTTTCTCCAAGATAGTTTGTTATTAAGACTGGAGCAAGAAGAGAGAATTATTCTTCTTCCTCCAAGTTGTAATTAATTTTGATCAATTAAAGGCTTTTCCTTGGCCAGGCTGTCCTCTTCAAATACTTTATTTGATAAAGATCTTTCCTTGCTGCTGTGACTTTGTGTTTTCTAAAAACTTGACAGAATTTTTATTTCAGTAGATGGCAGGGTTCTGGTTGAGGTCATTAAGAGAAGGCAGGCTTAGAAATCAACTTTTGTCTACAAACTCTTGCTCTTACACTCCAGCCTTCTTAGGAGCCAATTAATTGCAAATTGAAACTGCAGACAAGAAAGAAATTGGAATTTGTGTTTGTCTTCATATACATAAACTCCTAAAGGACAACACTTTATGTTGTTTTTCTCTTAATTTCCCCCAAAACTTTTTACTTGTTTGGTTATGCAGCATTGTCTCTATTCCAAAGCACAGATTTCACAGTGGTCATCCATGTATTTTAGATAAATAAGCCTGTTTTAATGAATGTTTTGAATATGAATTCCTACTCGTATGATTTATTAGATATTAATCTATAGTTATGCATTAGCAATCTTTAATGACTAATTTTCTTTCTAAAGCTTGTGAGGAAAAATAGCTGCACTTAAATACTTATAGAAAGTAATTCAGAAATTAGACTTACTCATAAAATGATATTAATTGTCCATGAGCTCTTGGCACAAATTTAATGTAAAACTGGGAACATGTAAGTTGGGATCAATTAGGGGTGATTTTGAAAACAGCTTATTTAGTCGTTTCGGCCAACTACAGCTGGCTTAGTTGTGTCCTGTGGTCGTTATTCAATTCAGCACCCTAAAGTTTGTCCTAATAGCAAAGCACCCATTGTCTTCAACAGTGGAAGGACTGGTGAAAATACGAGGAGTAAAGCACATATTTAGTACTCTGCATTTTTTTGGACTGCAGAATCCAAACACAAGTGAAGTATATTTATGTGAGTTATCTGTATGTGTGCTTACACCTTACATGTGTATATATAATACAGTAAATGTGCAGTCACAATCTGAAGGTATTCATCCTGTATCTTTGTTCCTTTTAAGCATCAGCTACCTTTAGTCTTTTGATTGAACAAGACCAAGTCACTTGACAGCAACTCTTTATAACTTCAAGCAGAATTTGGATGGCTGCCATTTGATTAAGTATAAAGAATGAAATCTTTAAGTTTGGTTGGTTGGTTGGTTGGTTGGTTGGTTGGTTGGTTGGTTGGGGTTTTTTTGGGGTGGGAGTTTGGAGTGGAGGGGTAGGGGTTATATGAAGAGGCATGTCCACCAGAAACTTTTCCACTGCCCTTAGATATACCAGATTTTTAGTGGAGTGACTGTTCATGAAGCATTCATTTGGATATCACTAAGTAAAGCATGACCCCCTCTCCTACCTCCAGTTTTCACATATCCACACCATATTTCAACCTGTTGTCATTTTCTGTCTTCCTTTCCCACAGCTTATTCTCGTATAAGTTGGATCTCTAAATGATCCCGGCCTAAGGTCTGTGATGGACAGCTTAGCAATTAGCAGATTTAATGTCATTTTCTTTGATCTCTAAGAAGACAAAGGACAACTATGAAATCTTATAAGCAGATATTGTAAATCATCCCCAATCCTGGTTTTGAAATGAAAATCACTGTAACATAAACATGAAGTTAGGTGAGACATACTACATGTCAGGTTTTGCAGTATTTTTGCATGTGTTGAGTTTAATTTTTTTTTGTTTTGAGAGCTGAAAACATAAGTTGGTAGGAAACCCTGCATTTGGCTTCAGAGTTGTGAGATATGGGAAGCACTCCTGACCTGAAGTAGAGAAGCTCTAGAAGTTTTAGAACTGTTTTGCCAATGAATGATTATGCTACAATAGCACTGCATGATGACACCATGTTGTTCAGGTGTGTGCTTTTTAATTCTTTGAATAAAATACCCATTTTGCACTTATTAGCCCCCCTCCCCAACTAGTCAGATTGAAATTCACACATGTATATAAGGAAATTTGAGTTCTAATTCTTCATATGTACTCCCACATGAAAAAGGGAGGAGTGTTATCAGGAATACAGGCATGATTTAGTGTCATTGTGTATGAATAGATAAACTGTAAGTACTGTATGGATGACCCTTAAGCAAAATGAGAATTCATTAAGGCTAGCAGCCATGATTTTCAGAAAAAGCATCATAGTGTTGCTGTTAAGATTTTTAGCTTCTTTAGAGATTTGTCAGTGTGGATAAACCGAAAAACCTCATGTCATTTGGCATACTAGCAAATGCCAGTGACTGTACTTAGCAGAAACTAAAGGAGATAACCCCAAATCTTATGATACCCTTGCATGCCTCTGCATTATGTTCTGTGAGGATAGAGTGTTTTCCTTTAAATCTTTGAATGTAAGATTGTAAATTCAGAAGAAGGATTTGTGTACTAAACACCAGATTTAAATACTTAAAGCTGCACAAAATAATTTCAGTAATGCATGGATCAACCTACTGACAGGCTGCAGAGCTCTTGCTTGCTCTACCTGGTGCAGGTCTTAATTGTCTCAGCGTGCTAATCAGTAATAGCAATATGGGAAATGCCTGACAGCCTGGAATCAGCAGTGATTTTTCATTGAGAGAATCATCTCAGCATTTTGTGGTGGTTATAAATCTACAACGTGTATATGTGTATATGATGCTATAGCTGCTGCTTTTTATACAGATAAAATACATTTTATACAGATATATTGCTGATTTTAGACTCCAGGTTGTTTTCTGTCACTCATTTCAGGGAATTATTGCTTATATGTATGCAGCTGTGAAAGAGAAGCATTCAGGTGCTAAACAGTTATGAGGATAGAGTCTAAAATGAGTCACACTGGAATTTGACTATTTCTTATAGCAGCTTGTCAAAACATTGCATTGTAATACAAAGATTCCAGGAATACTTTCTGCACATGTAGAATGTGCTTTTCCTTTTGTTAATTTTCAGTGAAGTAGAATTAAAAATATGGACACAATCATCTTAATTTTTTCTTTAGATCAGAAAATGTAATATTTTGTTCAAACATTTTAATAGAACAATTATTCTTTTGTTTTTAAATAAAATTTTCAAATGAATAACTGCTTGTGACAGGTGCATTTTGAACAGTTATAGAGAATTAAGTCCTTTTCTACTACATCAAATAAAAGTGTCAGTGAATGATTTCTTTATCTGTTTTCTTTAGCTTTCTTTTGGAGTGACCATTCCTAAAAGGAAAGGAAAGTAGTAATACCCCAATCCCTTTTTTTTTTTTTTTTTTTCTGAGTTTGGTTATTGTTTGCTAGAATAAGTGATACTTCTTCACCTTGAACTTCACTGAGATTGCTGGCTCAATTCTTGTCCTTGAAGAGCATGAACATGAGAACTTTTGACATGGATTAGATTTTGAAGTAATGATCTTGAAATATAAGACCAATATTGGGGTCCCATTCTGCTCTTATTTTTGCTGCAATAAAATACTAAATAAACAGTGTTCTCCAATTCTTTTCCTCCCATGCCTGTCATTAACAGTGTACAAAGGTTTAGTGCAATCACCTTTAATAACAGGAATAGAAAAAGGAAGAAATAGCTACACACTTATTAGAAACAAAATCAATTATTACTTTTAAAAACTACCTGCTTTCAATTAAGCAGGAAATTATCTAACTGGTTACTTAATTTGCTCTGGCTGGCAGTCTCTCAACTGCTTTATGCTGAATGGAGCATGAAATTAAATATGTAACAACTATCCTAATGGTTATGTTTTTAGAAAACCAGCATTTAGAAATGTTATTTTGCATAATTTCAAGAGAAATAATGACACGAAAATAAATTACTACTGCTTCAATGCATTTGATATTTGAAAGAAAGATATTACTTAATTGTTGATTCTCTTATTCTGATTAATAACAAAACAGTCTTTCATTTGAGTGATGCAGATCTATACTTGGGAATTGGGTTATTTGTTTAGGTGGTTGTCTTCCCCCCTGCTTTCAGATTGTGTGTCATGGGTGAAATCATTTCTGTTCATCATTTGCTGCTTCAAGTGTTAGGATCCACCCCATGAGGTACAATTCTGTGCACAATGCACCTTTTGGTAAAATTTTTGTAGGAATTTTCAAGAGTTTTTTATGTTTTCTGTTTGGTGCTATTTCCTGGATCATTCTCAGGATACAGCTTCTGTATCCCAGTTGAAACCCATGCTTTTTTACTGCTTAAGAGTAATTTTTCATTTCAGAGGAAATCCCTTGGAGTTCAATACTGGCATGCATAAATGCCTTTAAAAAAAAACACCAAACAACTAGGAACCTGATGCAGAACGCTTCTGATTATGGGTTAGGAGAGAGGTGAAGCTACTGGTCCAAGATTAGGTGTGTCAAAGTACTTGAATCATCCAGCTCTTCATGTATATTAGCATCAACCCACCAATCCTAACCCCTGCCCCAAAATTTCACAAGTATTTACAATGGCAGAATGATCCACAAATTCTCACTTTGTAAACTTGGCTATGCGTCCATCCAGGAAATTATATTAAGATTTGAATTTAATGCCTTTGATTTGATTAACTTTGTGACACAAATCCACTGACATCATTATATTTATCACTGTATAAACTTCACTGTATTTATCACTTTCAGTTTTATTTAGATTTAACAATAGAGAAATAATTGATACTATAATCCCAGATTAGAATGAGTCTTTTTTTAACTCTATCAAACAGCTACATGGATCATGGAAGTTTTCCTTTCTTAACAACTGTTATTAAAAAAAATTTCTAGTGCCATAATTATGATTTGGTGAGCAGTAACATATTACATTCCCTAGTAACCAGATATAGACTGTTTTGTTCTTCAGTTGGGTTTTAATGCTATCTGGTTTACAAAGAAAATGTGCCATTTTGAAGATTCTTTAAAGAACACATTTCTGTTATCTGGAAAATTGTGCAGTAAAATAGTTGGTTGTTGCTTTGAGTCTCAACGCAGACATTTATTGGCTGCCATAACTTTTGAAAAAGCTTTGAAATTTGGTAGAAAGTGGTGGTTTTTCCGCAAAGTAATCCCACTGTTAGATTGCAGGAGTGATGGTTGTGACAACAGCTGCCTGCATCTTATAAAAATTACTTGGTATTATTAGTTGGCCATTAGTCTGCAGGCCATTCTGTTCTGTTTCTTGAATGGAGGACACTTTTTAAATTGTCCCAAATAACAATAATTAATAAAAAAAAGCTCTGATTAAGTTGAATCAGAAAAAAAAAAGAATGTCTGGGGGTTTTTTATGTTTAGGCCCCTTTACCCCTCTCTGTCATGCGATTGAGAAGCTGTCTCCAATTCCTCAAATTGATTGATTCCTCAAATCAATCTAAAATGACTTTTTTGTTTTGGGCACAACTTGAGGAAAAAAAGTGGCAACCCCTGCCCCCAACCTGAACAAATTAGGTCAGATATTTGAAGCACTTAGATCAGTATCCCTATATGTCACCCCAGTTTTCTCAGAATTCTCAAGTCACAATCTTGAGGTAAAGTCACCTTTTCCTTATTCATGTCTTTGACATCAATTTTCCTTCACTGTAGCCTGCAGTGAGAATCATTGAGCTGAAAACCAGACTGCTCCCCATCAGTGATGCCTTCCCTGGAAGTTGATGGTGTCCTGTCAGCAGCTCAGCCAGACAGAACCACCGGCGCCATCTTCATTAGGGGAAAAGCTAATATAAACAAATAAAGGCGTTAGTGGAGATAGCAGAGTGAGGGGATTGCTGAAAAATGCCTTGCAGAGTCAGTTGTTATGCCTTTAGTTTTAAAAATATATAAATGTTATATGAATCTCAAATCCGCTTCTATTTACATAAAATATTTATACACCAAGCAAGACAATTTCACAACTTTAAAATGTATTTTCCTGTTAGATTAATCTTTTCATATGCTAACAACATTACAAGTAAACATTTTCATACTCTCCACTACATGAATGTGGCTAAAAGCTTCCTTGTTATTTTATAGTTACAGCATTTCAAATGTATCTTTTTTTTGACGTGGTTAGGCAGCCTGCCAGTTTTACCACTAAATTATAGCAGAGAAAACACTCAGTAGAATTTGATTAGATTTCTTCCTTCTCCCCATGAGTAAGGCGAAGTAAGTTTATGTTCAAAATGCAAGCTGGGTTCTGAAGGATTGAATATAGGTCTGTATTTGTAGTGTTAAAAATGCAGGCGAGTTTTGTAGTGGAAAACAGACCTTGATTGTAGTGCTGCTTTATATTACTGTTGTGTTTTGTTCTGTCACTATCTGTAGAATGATAAAAAATATTAGGTAATACCAAATTTAAGATTTGTATTTCAGAGAATTAGAGATGAATATGTCCTTATCTTTGCTCCTAGTAAACAATTATACTAGTAGAATCATAGAATGGCTCAGGTTGGAAGGGACCTTAAGGATCATCTAGTTCCAATCCTCCAGCCATAGGCAGGGACACCTTCACTAGTCCAGGTTGCTCAGAGCCCCGTCCAACCTGGCCTTGAACACATCCAGGGATGGGCCATCCACAGCTTCTCTGGGCAACCTGTGCCAGTGTCTCATTCCCTCAGAGTAAAGAATTTTTCCTATCTAATCTAAATCTACACTCTTTCAGTTTGAATTAATTCCCCTGTCACTACATGCTCTTGTAAAAAGTCCCTCACCATCTTTCCTGTAGGCTCCCTCCAGGTACTGGAAGGCCGCAATTAGGTCACACCAAGGCCTTCTCTTCTTCAGGCTGAACAAACCCAATCCTCTCAGCCTTTCTGTAGTGGGGGAGCTCCATACCTGTGATCATCTTGGTGGCCTCCTCTGGACTCACCCCAGTGGGTCGATATTGTTCCTGTGCTGGGGACCCCAGAGCTGTATGCAGCACTGCAGGTGGGGTCTCACCAGAGCAGAGGGGCAGAATCCCTTCCCTCTCCCTGCTGGCCACATTGCTTTGGATGCAGCCCAGAACACATTTGGCTTTCAGGGCTGTGAGTGCCCATTGCTGGTCATGTCTGGCCTCTCACCCCCCAGCACCCTCAAGTCCTTCTTGGCAGAGCTGCTTCCAATCCATTAATCCCCCAGCCTGTACTGATAAAGGGGGATTGCCTCGACCCATGTGTGGCACCTTCCACTTGATCTTGTTAAATTTCTTGAGATTCCTGTGGGCTCACTTCTTGAGCTTGTCTGGTTCCATCTGCATGACATCCTTCAAGTGTGATTTACCTGTAAAGACTGGATTCATCCCAAACAGTTGCAAGCATTTACCCAAGGGATCCAATTTAGGCACACATTATCTATGGACCATATTTCCAAGGACAAAGGCTGCATTTAACTGACCTGGGAGTATGTGATGGGGCATGTGTCCAAGCCATAAGATTGATTTGTCTAAATCAGAGGTCTAGTTGGAGCAGGTTGTGGTGCCTCCTGACCAAGAAGGTCAGGTTTCTTTCTTGCAGCAGTCAGGGCAGAATGGGAGAAGAGATCATATGTGCCTGATTGTGACCTGATACAGAGTTGGAATATGAGATAAGGCAGCATCTGAAACAGGCAGGTAGGAATCATTCCCAGGTACACAGACCATTGTTCAAAGATCTTCAGTGCGCTGAACTGCCTCTCTGTCTGTCTTCTCCCATGAACTACAGGCAGATTTATTTTCTAGACCTTATTCTCTGTCTTAGCATTCAACCGCTAGCTTGAATTCCTAGGTTGGCTGGTTAGTGAACAATGAATACCAGTGACCAAAACCCCTTCAAAGGACGTTTCTGAAGGACCATATCCAGTGTTTCCTTATTATATGTTTGATAGAAAGTTACATGAACAATTAGTGCATGAGTGTGAATTATCATTACAATGACATGAAAATAAACTTCTTTATGTTATAGTTGCTACTCCATAGCACTGTTTTCATAATGCGCTTATATCCTTTAAGGACAGGAGAGACCATTGTGAACCACTGTTCCATAACATAAACCAAGAAATTTTAGTCATTAGTCTCTGTGGAAGTCTATTCTGGAGATTAGTTGAGTTTAAGTATGTATTTTACAAAAAAAAAAAGTGTAAAAGCTTAAGATGGATATAACTGCTTATTTAATTCCCATTCTAAGAGGCAAGCACAATAGCTGTATAGGAGTTTCTTATATTCTGTAATTCATTTATAGGAACAGAAGGGTTCAGAATCTGACATTGTAAATCCAGCACATTTCACAAATGATCTTTAAAAATGTACACTTCTTGCTGCTTACAATGAGTGTTTTTAGTACTAAAGTGAACTGACATATGTTCATAGTTCTCTCACCTACTTCCAGGCAAAGGAATTAAATCAGTAACTTTAATGAATATAATTTCATTATCTACCATATATAGATATGACATTAAACAAATCTTTAAATTTTTCTTTGTGTGAGAATGTACCTAATAATTAACAAAATTTAATAAATGTGACTATGATATATCTGATTCATTTAATTAGGGAAAAACATTCTGTAAAACATGGGCAGTTGATATAAAGATGTTTCATCAGGATTAGCTTGGCTCTTAAGTTAAAAGAAACTAATGTAGGAGGAAGAGAACTTCTATTGTATTTTTTTAATAAACCCCATGAAAATCTTTGGATTTTCAATGTAAGAAATATTTAAAGATTTGTTTTAGAAAATATTCAGCAATGCATCCATTGGCTGTGCAAATGGTAAAAACAGTGACTCAGTAAGCTACACTAGCTTAATTATCCTCAGCAGAGAGATAGTGTATATAGCACAGCATGGATTACTTATTCCTGCATTGTAAACAGCTTTCATGACAATGGACTGATTCAAAGCCTGTTGGCATCAGCTGGTGCACTCCTACTTTTATCATCAACTTCCATCGCAACTTGGAGCCTGATCCAAAGCCTACTGAAGTTGATGAGAAACTGAGGTGGTATAAGGACCTAAACAAGCTGTTCAGGAATTTGATATACTACCTCTTTTTGATATACTACTTCTTTCAACAACCTTTTTTTTTTTTTTTTTTGATTCTTCTGTTAATTTTGACAGCTCCCAGGTTTTGGGAGAACTTTATTGAACAGATGTTGATTTTTAGATCTCTCTAAATCGGTGTTACTCTACCGAATGTTAGAAATGTGTCCTGCCAGTAACTATGAAGAATATGACATTGTCAGAAGGAGCACAAAAAGTGTTGTATATGTTTTTAGATAATTACATTTAAGTAGGGTAGTAGAACATCCATTTAATTTATGATTTGTGTACAAATAAAATATGTAATTGATTTCTGTCACCATGGATCGTTGGTAAAAGTGACCTAGAAAGATCTCTATTTTGATCTGAAGCCCAGTGTGATCTTTTTCCCTTTAAAGAGCATAATAGCATAAATCAACAGCTTGTAGCCTTTGGGGTTTGAGTACTGTCTGTTCCTAAATGTTTTTAAGCATTTATTGGCAATGGTCTTCTCAGTGTTCAGGAGGAAAGTAATGATTTATTTTTACCTGTAAGAATTTTCTCAGATTTGAGAATGTAATTTGTTGATCCATTTAAAAAATGTCAGTGCCCCAAAAGACTCCGCAAATGGCCAGTCCAAATAAACTGGAAAGGGAAAGAATGAAATGGAAAAGTAAACTTTGTTTGCTGTTTCTGTGAGGCTGATACAAAATGACACTGAGAGAGCACGTCGGGTTTCTCAGTGAAGATGCAGTCAAGATAGATGAACTTCAGACCACTCAGTAGTGTATTGGTGTCGGCTTTCAGAGTGGGGGAACTCATCAGGTATACTCAACAGGTATGAATTAAAGTATGTTACTTATATATGTCCTGATTCATAGCCATGTTCTCAGAAATTTCAAGTCCGAAGTGCAAACAGTAAGGAAAGACCTAGTAATTTTTGTCCATGGGATGTCATGTGATACAAATTCCACTTCCCTTTTTTCTACCAAATCCATTTCCATTACAGTCTTTCTCTGCAACAGAATTAAAACATAAAGCTTGTGTTCTTACTTTTGTATTAGCTTCATGCACAAACTCCCTGATCACCCTCTGCTAACATATGGGTTTGAGACTGGGCCAAACCACTCCTTCAGTGGGTGGGGAAAAACAGGGGTTTGGATGGATTGACTCTCCTTTGAGCTATGCGTTTTCCAAAGGAGAGCACAGCACTCCAGCCGTGTGATTCTGTACTTCCACAGGCCTCTTGGATGCAGTGTCTTGGTCTGACCATGGGGCTTTTACTGCTCAGGCTATAATTTAATAACATCTGCTTGATACTTTCTTGCTTTAAAACCAGCAGTAATAAGAGCACTGGCCCCATGGTATGGTCTAGAGGTACAAAGAAAAGGGCCCCCAGTAGTCTAATAGCAGTGGGATTGCAAACAGATTTGTGTAATTTCACAAAGTATACAAGCTGTAAATGTTATGTTTATTCTAAAGAAGAAATGTGAAATGCAGTCAGCAGATAAAATGTTTATTTTCTCACTGTCACATGTGTTTCTTCATCCTTTTGTGACCTCAGTGTGATAATATCTAAATAGTTTGTTCTAAAGCACAAGACATGCTATGTGAAGAGGCAGGAACAGGAGTATTCACACCACACCAGGATCTTGACTGGTTGATCATTTCTTGCTACTTATGATTAAGCAATAAGGAGAGAGGTATAGGGTATTTCCTGGGGATTAATAACTGATAGGGAGGAGTTAATGGCCTGAGGTGCAGCTGAGGGCCATTAACCCCAGCTGGTCATCAATCCTCATTAAAAACCTCTGCAACGCAGTTCACCAAACACAGTGAAGGGCAAACCAATGTTTTAAGCACCTTTGTGATTCCCCTCTCTGTTGTATCCTTAAATTAGTTCTGATTTAACTTCTGTTGCTTCCTGGGGTAGATAGTGCTTTTCTTACTGCAGCAGAAGTTCTAGTCAGCTATGGGTTTATCTCACCAGTAGCTGTGTGAAAACTGCAGTGTTCAGACCTTTATGTGCAAGTGGGAGTCCTCACTACTACAGTAGCAGAATAAGGGCTGTTCTAGAAACTCCAGCATGTAATTACATGGAAAAGAAAGTAAGCAATAAATTTCACAAAAGATTGGTTTATAAAATCCAAATTTGTTTTTTAAAAATGTAGTACAATCCTTTCTGTGACAACAGCAGGAATTTTTAAGGGAAGGACCCATGGTTCTTCCAGTTTTGAAGCTGTTAAACTTTATTTTACTGTATTTCAAAAAATTGTTCTGTTTGTTTGGTAACATTGAATCCATAAACCACCTCCTAATTCTGCAAAAAAGCCAAGTATTGCAAATACATTTCATGTTAGATGATAGGCACTGGAATATGCATCTTTTATAATGGATTTGGGGTTTCCTTAGGTTTTGAAATGTGTACAGTTTTGTTATGCTGGGTATTTCTAGAAAGTTAATCTTCTTTTAAGGGAGGCCAATTGTTAGCGTGGTATTTAGAATATAGTGATTTTGTAGTTATGTTATTGCTCTTGGTTATTCCAAATTAAGATTGTGGTAATAAAATATGAAGCTATGACAAGATTTCTGAGAGTATTTTTGGAAATCAATAAAATCCTGAAGTGTCTTTTACAGGCCTTAGCCTTCTTCTCATTGTAGCAATAACCTGGTTAATATTGGAAAACTCAGTTGCCCTAACTCAAGGGGAGATGATTTTCTGTGTTCGTTGCAGATATCTCTCTGAAAATCACTAGAAAGGTCTCTGCAGCCCTCACAATTTTGTGGAGATACTATCAAATGTGATTGATAGACTTCTGGGGTGAGGAGGTAGATAATAGAATAAAAGGGTATAATCTTGCAACAACACTGTGAAATCAATGAAGTGTTGGGTTTTGTTTTTTTTTTTTTTTTGTTTTGTTTTTTTTTTTTTTACTGTAGTCAGAGCAGAATTAGTTTGGCCTTGATTTAAAAGTCTATGATTTTGCCTTACAGTCTGAAGAACTCTGCACCCTGTGCATGGGCTTACAAAATCAGAAGTCCTCTTCTTATGGGTCTACACAAATACCTGAGAGGTAAGTGACCTGAATGTTTGAAAGGGTGAGAGCACAGAGTGCTCCAGCTGGAGAAGTACAGTTTGTGTTATATCCTTTTCTGATTCTGTAGAAAACAAAACAAGTCCCCCTTTGCAGAGAGTGGGAAACTGATTAAGAATGCTGCTGTTTTCCACCACCTTGTAAAACTCATCCAAGTCTGACACAGGGAAGGGATCTCTGGTGCTTCCATGTGTCACAGTGGGAACTGTACAGGACAGATGTGGATCAAAGAAGCAGTTCTTTGAATGTAGTTATGGAAGGCTTGTCTCGCTACAGCCTTGTCTTTTATTCAGAAGACTAAAGGCAAATATGTTTGGTGACTGCAGTCAGTCTATTTCCCCTTCATGATTTAGGAAGACATACCTTCATGTGTTGCAGGACTTCACTGTCACTGTTCTTCTGAGTTAAGATAGGCATTCACAGGCTTATTTGCAGAGTCATCCTCCTGAAATAGATACAGACTGATGGAGACTCCTGTTCCATGGAAAGGTTGCAAACCTTACTTGGGTCCTTATATTCTGCATAAAAACAGCTGAAGAGAAAGTCTTCTACATTAACTCTCTGCATCTGGGACTTGAGGAGGACTCCTAACCAGTCCAAAAGTAGTTTGAAAGGAATTTCAGAAGAAAAGCGTGTTTTGTAAAAGAAGTTTAAAGAGAAGCTCTTATCTTGTACAGTCAAAAATAGCTTGCTGTGTATAGTTTAGCTTATGGGAGGCTTCTGAATACTCTTTTACTGTATGGGATGATTTGGACTTCCTTACTAATTTTGAAGTTTTGTATCAGATACCTCTGCCAGAACAGGAGTCTCCTCTCCTATACTGTGTTCTTGTGGCTGTAAGTCTTACAGTGGCTTGTATTTTCAATTCCAGGTGTCAAGAATAGAATCTCATTTATAGCGTCTGCAAGTACTCAAACCAGAAAACTTGCTTGAAGTGTACATTTTGTGACTTACTTTGTAGCTCTTTTACCACAAACTGGTTTGCTGTGTAAGGCAAAATATCTGCATTTCTGTGACTTCTGCACACCACATAAAGTCTGCTGCTTTTCATGTTTCAAATGCTGTCAAATGCTCTCCTGCTCTTTTCTGTTTTAAAGGACAAAGAATAAAACTTAAAAAATACAGGGTCTAGGGTGTGCATTGGTGGCCCATTCCTCCATGCACATTTGTTATAAAGAACATCCTTGCTTGTTCTCTAGATGCTGTAGAGAAGGCACTGTCTGTTGAAGGGAGCCAAGAGGGGCACTTTATTGCCCTGGGAATCATGATTGCTCAGCTGTGAGATTGCTTCCTGGAAATCTGTAGTGGAGAATCAAGCACAGTGCAGCAGAAGCCACATATGAATATGGTAAGTGAATAGCTGTGTTTGTGCATAGGGAATAGCTGAGGAACCTGGGGAACAGTAGTGTCCTTTTGGGCACGACTGGCCAGTTGAGAACGTGCCAGTTAAATTGCTCTGAGAACCCAGCTGACAGATGTCAGTGTGGGTAAGGGTAAATAATACAAGTCAGAGGTGGAAGGTTTCAAGAGAAAGCAAACAAAGAGACATCAGAGCTATCCAAACATAGTGGTCTAAAGAATGAAACCTCTTTCCTCTAAGTCCTTTGGCATCCCTGCCCAAGTCGGAAAGTCATGTTAAAGGCTACCTCGTGCCTTTTCTTCACTTATCATTTATTAGTTCATGTTCTAGGAAACTAACCTTCCTTGGTTTGGTGTGACAAGTCTGTATGGCCTTGTGTTCTTCAAAAAGGCCTTCACCTCTGTTAATGTCTCAGCAATTTATTTACGACTCCACAGTGATTTTTTTTTTCTTTTGCTGAATGCCAGTGACCATGCTGTAAAATCTCTTTAAGGCCAAGATGTTAACGTTTTTTGTGTTGCTGTTCACTTTTTACAATGGCTACTCACCAACTCATATTTTTTCTCTCTTTCCTCCTAAATCCCTGGCTTGAAAGAAAGAGTTTTTCTTGGCTCGTGGCTTAACACTTCTGTGCTTTCCTGATCAAGTGACCTTGCATGCTTATTTTAAGTATGAAGTTTCAGTGTTTTTAGATTTATCCTGTTTCAGACTAATCATGGACTTGCTGCAAAGCTTTTAAAAAACCCAGAAATGTTTATTCTTTCTACACCTCGCTCTCCATATATGAAATGGATGTGCTGAGTTTTCTGTCTTGTGTATCTTCTCCTCTATAATACAGGTTTTCTGCCTTTGTCTTCATGCTGAGTAAATCTTGCCCTTCAAGTTCTCAGTATAAAATGTTGACATCATTATGGATTTCTAATGTTGTGTGAGTATGGAGTGGTTTATTTTTATTTCTCAACTGTAACTTTCAAGACAAGAGAAGTTAAAAAATTTTGGTAGGATAGTGGTACACTTGTGCTGCTTTGGCGCTGCTGTGCGGGAACTCTGGCTTCAGTGCCAATACTCTAGATTTATGCTTATTATAACAAGAAAGCCAATCAATGCCTTTTTATAGCTAAGTGTTTCAACATGATCTTTCTGTGGCCTAGACAATATAATTACTTGCAATAGTAGAAATCAGCTCTCTTTGAGTATATGTGATTCTGCTATACTTTACATAGTTGTAAAACTACTTTTAAATCCCATCAAGTCAAAATGTTCTTCAGAGGTAAGAATGATTCCCTATGCTTCCAGCTTTCACAATAATGTTTTGTATTGAGAGTCTTAGCAAGAATATGATTAATAGTTGAAACACGCTGGATTTCTTATAATCTCCAAGTAACTGTTTCATGTTGTTTTTGTTGTTCCTTTTTTCACAGCTGTGTGAAATAACCAGTCTCATACCTGAAAGCTTTGGCTGGAACTTAGTTGAGCAGAGCATTTGAAGCTCAGCTCAATTCTTGGTTATTTGTTGGAAAACTTTTCCCTGTTAGCATAAGTTTATTTCCATCTTTGTTCTAATCAGCCTAGTGGATCAATGTGCAGAAAATGACACACTGAGCCAAGATGCCACTGAGTGTGGACAAATATTTAGAGATAAACAGAAGAAACTGGATGTGTTCAGAAGAATGTCACCTTCTTAAGCCTGGAATGTTTTCTTTGCAACATTTTTAGAGCAGTGGGATTTCCGTTCAGCAGGATCTGAGATAGGATTGACGTGAACTCTTGTGGTGTTAAGGTCAGAATTGTCCACTTCTTAGTTCTGCCTTTGAGCTGAGTATCTTGCATCATCAGTCTTGTGGCACTCTGCTTGTCAGGATTCCAGATCGTGTCGCTGTGCAGCAAACCTGCTAAGCAGGCTCTCTTGGGAATGGCAACTTTTGCACAGCTATTGAATTGGATAGCTCAACTAGAATTTCCATGTTTTATGCTCCCATGGCAGGAACCAGATGAGATTGCATTTCACCTGGGTTTGGCCTTGTCTCTATAGAAGGGACCTTGGAGATCTCAGAGGTAGGATTTAAGGAATGGCAGACATGGGAAGAATTTCCAAGGTCGGGACAGTATGCGTAATGGGTCTGATTGAAAGTTGTAGATACAGGGAGCCTATGTACCTAATCAAGAAAACTGAGGGTATCACTTAATATAGTAGCAGATATTTAAGGAGGAGAAGAAAAATTAGGAAGGTTTATTATTACTGAGATACTGGAGTGCAGGAAGTCTTCCCTGGGCAATATGACTGAGTCCCTCTTTTGCATAGAGGCTAATACTTCCATATTTTAGTCTTGCTTGCCCTGGAGTCTGGCATTTTCTTTCAATGAGAAACCCAGCTTTTCTTCAACTTTAGGTGCAAGCCAATGTCTAAATGTGTTGGACAATTCCCACCCTCACCAAGTTTCTGTAGGGATGCTGACTTTGCAGAAATCCTTTCTTGTTGCACTTGTGCCACTTTTTGTGGCACTTAAGGTACAATGTTACTATTTCTTTGACATGTGAATAGAGAATGCCTCTGATATGGATGGTAGAAAATTTCAGTAGATACCTATGGGATAAGATTACTGTGATGTGTTTTAAATTCAGCTGTTGGAGATGGAGGCATTTCCTGCTGGGAGAAATGGAAAAACTTCTTGGTATGATTCAGTGATAGGTGTAGGAAAAGATATATTTTATTTTTTTATTTTTTTTAAATCAAACTTGCATAGGAGAGACTGGATTGCTGCATGTATTGCAGCATGTATCTTCAAAAAGGAAAAAAAAGAATGGTCTCATTCCTTTGCTGTTTCTGGGGGCTAAGGGAGTAAATGACCTTCAGCTTTATGCAAATAGAAGGAGTTGCAGTTTGTAAATGATAACCATTTAAAAACAAAATAATCCCACTTTTCTGTTTTTGGCAAATGCCTTGTAGTATGCAAATGGTTTAATATAAAATATTTCATATAAATTTGAAGACTTTATTCTTGTATACTCCAGCATAAATCAGGAATCTGTACAAAGACAGGGGAGTTACTGTCACATGCAACTAGAGTGAACCCATAATAAGCTCCAAAATATTGTAGATATTACAAGGTACTAATATATATTGTTGATTATAATTCCAGTCACTGGTTATAAACTTCATGAAATGAATTGCCTCATTTATAATGCATACCATGGGACAACATCTAATTTGGTGACAAGTATGGAGTCTAGCAAAGATTCAATAGAAATATCTGCTTAAATGACCACGTTCTCACCTAATTACATATATTTTCTAAAGCTTTGTTATTTAATATACCTGTTGTTATTATTAAATTGAATTTCACACCTTTAAAAATTCTGGTGAATAAATGTCCTTTTGTCTGTGAGTTGCAAGGTTAGTGTTTATTTTAAATTGTGTCTTTTTGTGGGAGAGATAAGAAAATCAACATATGCTGTTATCACTCCTCACTTTTGAAATAACAAGGTGAGGGCTATCCTTGAAAAGTAATTGATATTCCTGTACAGGTTGAAACTGATATACAAACAGATAAACAGACTCCTTCTAGTCTCTGCTTTAGCTGAAAATGCCATGGCAATGGTTGTCTCATGTGACCTCTAGTTTCAGACCAGACCTTTGACTTTTTGGACCATTCTGCTGGTTTGCTCTGGCCATTTCAGATACCTTGGGCCTATGTAATTTTTAGCTGCATAACTAGACCACAGAACTACAGAAGTGATGCTGTCTAAGTTAATGTTGTGCAGTGGGTTGCCCTTGGCTTGACACCAGGCACCTGCCAAGCTGCTCCATCACTCCCCTTCTCTGCAGAACAGAGGGGAGTAAATAGAATGAACCCTCATAGTCAAAGTAAAGGCAGTTTAATAAAGAAAAAGAGAAGATTGTGCATGTGCAATAAAGGTTAAAAAAATAAAAAACCCAAACCAAAATATTTTATTCTCTACTTTGTATCAGCAAGTGATGTCCTGTCCTTTCCCAAGAAGCAGTTGCTCTGGAAGCAAAGTGCTGTAAATAGCAAATACTCCCCTGCCACTTCCTCCTCTTTTAATTTAGGGCTTATATCTGAGCTGACCTCATATGCTGTGGAATATTCCTTTGGTCAGTTTTGGTCAGCTGTCCTGGCTGTGTTCCCTCTCAAGGTATCTCCCACCTCCAGCCTACTGGTGAATTTTGGGGAGACAGCAATGATGCTGTGCCAGGCCTGCTCAGCAGAGCCAACACAGGAGTGTTATCAGCACCTTTCCAGTGACCAATGCAAAGCACAGCTCTGTGAGGGCTGCTGTAGGAGAATTAACTTCACCTCAGCCAGACCCAATGCACACTGCCTACTAAATGGTCATATGAATACGTATAGGGAAAAGGGCTCAATTGCATGTAATTATTTTGCCCTTAAAATGTCACCTTTACCTTGGATAACAGGTGGCTAAAATTCCACTACTTATCTAAATGAGCATGTAACAAGTCCACAGTTTAATGGAGGAACTTGAAATGAAATCTGTTTTCACTGGTAGTTATGGCTAGTTAGAAAGCATAAGGAATGCTTCAATATCACTGGGAGATAATGCAGTAGTCATTATTATATGAGGTAAAGGCTGTAAAAGTATAGTTCTGTGAAGTTTCATTCATAGATTGCTGGAAACTAGTTCTGGTCTATAGAACAACCAGATCTGGTTTAAAACTCCAATGGCTGTGGTTTAGTATAAAATGGTGTATTTTTAATCATTTGTTTCTATGTAGTTTTGGTAATGGTTAATGGTGGTAATGGTAATGTGAGGCATCACTGCTCTTCTGGCAAAAGCTTCAATACTAAATGTAACCATGGTGGACTGAGCTGTGGGGTTAAGTCCCTGTTTCTATCTGCAGAGTGTTTGCTTTGTCTTTTTTACCCATGGAAGTTCATTACAAACAAAATGATTATACCAGAGTTACTTTGAAGGAGGCTGTTGAGATGTAACCAACTGCTTGTGTATGACTTGGTGCAAGAGGGAGGGGAATGCTTTTCCTAAATGGATGGACAAAGCTTGGAACATGAAGAGAGATTGCTGAAACTTGTTCAGGTGGGAGAATCTCATATTGCCGTTCTTGCAGAGTCACTCATTGGGTAAGAATTGTGTAAATGTTTTTGTCTTTTAATTGAGAAAAAACTTTTATCCTTTGAGCTTTTTATACACATATAGGAAGTTGTTGTTTTGGGTTCTTTTTAAACAACAATTGTATTAAAACAAATAGTTCTTTCATTTAACCAGTTGTTTATCTTCTGTACTATTCTGGAATGCTCTCCCAAAGCCCTGAAATTCTGCACCTGCAGCAGGCTTATGCCGTAGTTACAGAACAGGTGCTGTGCCCGGAAAAATATGGCCTTCAGGGGACGTGTCAGACACAGCTTAATTTATCTGTGTTTCTGCACAAAGGGAGAGAGGAGGGGAATAGTTGCTGGAGAATCTCATCTGTGGGATGGAGGCACCTATCTACCACACTGACCTGAAGCCTTTGTGGTTTTGCTGCTTACCAGGTGCTCAGACTTGGGATGGTGTGGCAGGTCTGCTGAGGCCACACTTCAGAGGTGCATATCCATCTGAGCACCAGTGGTACTGCCAGGGTATGCTGAGTGTACCAAGATTAGCCACAAGGTTTGAGACCAGGATGGAGTGTGCATGAGTAGCCACAGGGTTCTGGGACAAAGATGGAGCTTGTTTCTGAGTGGGATGTGTGAGTTAGTGGCAAAGGGCATGGGTAAGCCTGAGGTACTTTTGTCTCTTATGCCTCAGTCCCCACTAGTGAGGTTTCACAGGCCTCTGTTCCTAATGAAAGACTTAAAGAAGGACATTGTGCCCTATCAAGGGACAAGGACCATGTCAGGGAATACTTGGGAGAATTTGACCCATGCAAGTCAATGGGACAAAACAGGCTGTATTCAGGACTGCTGAGAGAGCTGGTTGGTGTCTGTACAAATGTGTGGTCTTTGAATAGTCAGGGAGGTTGGGGAAGAGCCCGAATTCCTGGTCAAAGCCAAGTGTTGTACCTATCTCTAAGAAAGTTTAAAAGTGCAATTCAGTAAAGTGCAGGCTCCTCAGCTGATCTTCACTCTGTGGGAAAAGCATGATGGGAGTCCTCTTGGAGCAAATCTGCACAGATGTAGGAACTATGTGAGAACCATTGTCATGGACTGCCTTGGAGGAAAATCACCTTGCCTGTGAGAACAGTCAGGAAATTCAATAGTTTGCTTGGAGGCCCTCCATTGCTGGAGCCTTTCAAGACTCAACAGAATAAAACCCTGAGTAAGCTGGTTTGATTTTAGCTGACCTTTTTGAGGGATTGGGTGGATAACAGGCTTCTTGAGGCCCTTCTCACCTGAATGAGTCTGAGTCAATGATTCTGTAATGGACTAGGTGTCAGAGGTGGCAGATTAATCCTGTTGTGCCATTTGTATGTTATGGCAGAGTGCATCAGCAAAGCAGAGACATTTCCTTAATTACATAAAGATACAAGCCTGTTGGTCTGCATCCATATTGCTGTTTAAGTGGGGGAGTAACTCACGTGTCAAGAAAAAGAGAACTGCAGTTGATGAGGAGCTGATGGATACATCTTACTACAGGGTCTTTTTTATCTAATACTTTACTCTGTGTGATTTTTTTTTCCTAGTGCTTTAATTTTGTTATTTAAAGGCCATGACCCATTATCTTAGGGATATAGTTGCAAACAGAAAGACAGCACATAAATCTGTATGGGATTTTTAAATGGAGATAATGGCATTAGCTAACATATGATGTCCATTTGTGAGAGCTGGGAAGGAGGAAGACAAATTACAGATTTGTAACTTAGAAATTAATGCAGTCATGCAAAACTTCTGTTATGTGGACTCTGAGGATCTATCTACAGTTGAATTTTTATACTGTGATTGGCATTACACAGATGGGAAAGGAGGATAATATGGTGAGAGAAGTGTCAGGGCATGAAAGCATAGAAAAGTGTGCTGGTGGTTTTTTTGGTTTTTGTGCTTTTCACAAATGCTGCTATTCATAGGTCATCTGAATGGAGGATTTACTTGACACTGCAGAAAATATTTTCTGCATTCAGTGTAGGAACATTCTCTGTAAGTCTATTCTAGCTGGTGGCAGTTTTGGACATAATGAAATGTTGATAATTTGATTGTTTACCTAGTATGAATCTTGCATGAGAAACATGGGGACTACAAAGCAGCTTTCAGTTTGCACTTGTCAGTGAGGATTCTGAAAAGACTATTCATATTGGCCTAGTAACGTGCAAAAAAAAAAAAATAATCCTTTTAAATTAGGATTTATGAATAATCTGGATTTCTGGGCAATGGATCTATTCACCAAGAGACTTGAGGAGAGAGCCTTTTATTGCTCATTTTTTTCTTTTCCTCCTAGAAAGGTTCATGTACTGCAGTCAGGCTCTGCATGTGGGAACTTAAATACATGATGGAGCGGAAAAAAATGTGGATTTGGAATGAGTTGCATTCCTCTGTTGGCCTCAATATTGTCAGAACAGTCTGTTTTCAGAGAACTTGCTCTTGCCCAGAAGCTTCCAACTCCAGAAGCTCTTTCAGGTACTAAAGAGCAGTTAATTGCTTCCCAGTACTTGAGAGGAACAAACACTCCGACTATTTCAATGATCTGTTTTCTTAACAACAGCACAAATACAGCAAGCTTACATGGCTCTGCTACGGCATGGAAAGAAGGGGCACTATAGGATGTGATGGCTGCAGCTCTGAGGAAACTCACCTCTCATCTCTCCAAATTCACACGCCTTTTGTGGAGTGGTGTCAGTGGGATAGCTGGAAGAGATCCTAGTGTTGCCTAAAGAAGAAGCTTTCTGAAAGAAAGCATGTGTTTACAGGCAGAGGGAACTTTCTGGAAGAGCAAATTAGTTCTACCTTGTTTCAAGGGAGGAGTAAAGAGAGTTCATGCAAATCCTTATTTTGATTCTGTATCAGACCACCAGTGTTGAGTTTCTTGGTAACACCAGTTTTTGAGAATCATTAGGATCTGTATCCCGAAGGCACCACACCAAGATAACCTGTGTTCTGCCTGTCAGAGAGGTAGAGCAGGGGCTACAGAAGAAGGGACTAGTTCATGGTAGTCCCGTGAGTGGTAAAAAAGGAAAACAAGCTCAGACTCCTGTTTACTGTCTTAACTCTCATATTTCTCTGAGGAGGAAAAAAATCAAGAGTCTCATGCTATTTACTGAATACTCTGGCAGAAAAGTTCTTTTGTAACTGTGTAGATGCTTTTCTGAAGTGCAGTTAAACTCAGTGACTTTGTGTGTTTTGATATGTCAATAGATTCTTCCTTCAGGACTGAGCTGTCCTGGAACATTTTCCATATTGGAATGTGAATGTGATGTTAGTTGAGACAGTAGTAGCATAGTTGGTGGCATGGTCAGGGCTGCATCATCAGCACTTGAAGTACTTTGTGATAATGGTCACAAGGCCACAAGAGTGGCCTGATTAGCAAAAACCAATAGAGTATCTCTTTAACTTGTTTTTAAGTTACTGGTATCAAAAGCTTTTATTGTTGCATGCCATTTCATTATTTCATAGGTATTAACTAAGCAGCAGGGGTGTAATTGTTGAATTCTGCATCTGAATAAATAACACTTAGCTTTCTGCTTATGGTGTTTGGAAGAATTTCTTTTTAACCCTGGGAATCCTTTGTTTCTCACTCTCCAGGTCTTTATCTACTGGTTTTGGCAAAGGGAGGGGGAGGGGGAAGGAGGAGGGAGAAAAAAAGGCAAGGTAATTATCTCCACTAATAGTCTGCCTGCTTGTACTTGATTGAAATGCAGGTTGGCTCTCCTGTATCACTGATTTTATTCCCAAAGAGAAGTTCCAGTTGTCTACAAAGCCAACACCTTTGGACAGGCACCATCTGGCCAGCTGCTTATTAACTCCCATGGTCCTGCTGATTCTACTGGTAAAGAGACCAGTCTCAGAGAAAGCAAACTAGAAGGATGCTGCCAGGGACCCAAAGATCTCTCTTCCCTAAAGAAAAATGAATTCCATGCGGCCTCCCTCGTGGGTACAATGTAAAAATAATTAAAAGGGTACTGAGGAAAAACGGCTAATTAAAAAGACTAAACACTAAGTCCTCTTATCCTTGAGGCTGGCCAGGCTTTTCCTGTGGGGAGGCCAGAAGTCAATTGTGTCTTTATGCTGTCATTTCAGCTGCCCTGCTCTGAACCTGTGTGGATGCTTTAAATCCAGGTACAAATCAGGGCACCATGGTTCGCTATGCACCCTCATACCCACGGGGTTTGCTGCCTGGCCATGCTGACCTGTCACTCCCTGGTGACTTCACTGTCTTTCTACAGAGGTGGATTCAACTGAGCAAAATTTTTAACAGTTTGATTTTTTTTATTTTATTTTATTTTATTGCACTGATCCTATGAGGGCAGACTCCTAGAATGTCAGGTTGTGCAGCTTTGAAACCTGCTGTTCCATTGCTGCCATGTGTCTGAATGGAAGCATAAAAGCAAGCGTACCAGAATCTTTAAGAAAGATAATACGCTACCAGGAAATCTAAAATTGCTGCTGCCTGGAAGAAGAATGTTCACTGGTGAGGTATTTAATCAGAGCACTCTACAACAGGGAGTTTTAACTTCTGTTGAAAATTCTTTTATATGTAAAAAGGAAGACTAGGGTCTGTTGCTGTTTGCTGCACCTGTCACCATAGGGACCTTACTACATTTTTAAATTGAAGAAGGGTCATTGCCTTTAGGGAGGTATTGGAGAGTACTTGTAAATTCATAAATGATCAGATAGTGTCTCTAAAAATTTTCTTTCCCCAAAATCTTCTTAAAATCTACTAAAGCAGGAGAAATATCTATGCTGTTTTTACAGAAATATCTTTCCAATTATTATAAAAGGTAGCATAAGTAGTTGTTAAATGATAACTGCCTTACTCTGATTAAAAAAAAAAAAAAAAAGAAGATATTTTTTCCATTATCCGTCGCTAGGTAGTTTCTTTGCTAGGCACTATGAGCCAAAAATATTTTTGTTTGAAGTTCTCTGACATAAATTCAAAATGAATCCTCAGATCTTTTCAAAACTGTAAGTCTGATGGAAAAACATATGTTCTTTGATTTCTATTCCAATGTTCAATTATTTTCAAGATTGGGGAAAAGAGTAAATTTAAGCAGAGATGTCTGTCAGCTTGTGAGAGTCAGGCCATATCACAGTATATGGCCACACTTAAATCCTTCTATTGTTCTGTCATAATGTTGGAACTGTGCAGGGCTTGTTTTCACCTTGCACTTGGAAACTTGTTCTGAACAAAACTGAAAAAAAAAATGCAGCAGACTCGGGTACCTGCTTTTTTTTTTCTTGCTTTCATTCCCTTTTCTTTTTCCAGGGGGATTTCTATTTTTTGCCAAGTAAAACACACAGCAGAATTTCTGGCACTGTTTCTCCTGCTGGGGAATGAATGGTACAACTCATAATCACTAACATTGTGCACAGATGCTCAGAGAGAGGATAGAAATGGAAAACTGACCATAAAGCAGCTGCATTTTGCTGTGATTCCCCTAATGCAGGGTAATCAGAAGTTTTCTATTGTCAGTAATTAAACCAGGGAATATTACACAAAGAGAGCAATGGCTGAAATGAGTATCAGTAAGTTATCTGCAAAAAGGTTTCTTTCTGTCTCATTTATCACTTGCAAAAAAAAAAAAAAAAAAAAAAAAAAAAAAAAGGTTACCAAATGAAGGCTGATAGAATTGGCTTCATCTTTAGCCTGTTTTTTGCAGTTTCACTTTTACCGTGTTTTACAGTTGTGTTTGAGGACAAGCTCTGGCCAGAAATGTGCAGTTAAGGTTAACTTTCATTTGAAGTCACTAGGAGTTTGGTCTGTGTGGGATCATATGGACTCAAACAGCACACTGGAATAATCTCACTTCCTGTCTGGTGTTAAGCAGTTCCAATGTACAGCGCCTACCAGGAACTTCCTTAGCAAATCTGCACAGATGAGCAAACCACAATTAGTCAGCACAGCCAGAAGATCTAGTACTGAGCTAATCTTCCCATTCAAGTAAACAGAAAGTATGCTTACTTTGCTTTGTTTATTCTTTCAAGGGCCTATGCCAACATATTATCACACCATGCCCAGAGTATTGCTGGAGCATCATTGTGTGTCATGGGGACCAAGGAGAATTGTGATGTGAAGCGTGGGATAAAAAGGTCTTATATAAAGGACAATTTCATGAGGGAAAGATAAGAATATCAACTTGGGCAACTACATTATATGCACCATTAAAAAAAAATATTTTAGGTGATAATTAGGGTCTGGGAATCCTACTCTAAAAGAAGTTGAGACTTCCTAAAAAAGTGTGTGGATGCTTATACACAAACTTTATGTATGTATAGACAAATCCTCTTGTCTCTGTGAGTGAGACTAGCAATGTTCACCTATATATTATTTTTTAGAGGAGTCTAAATCTGAATAATGAACACTGGTAAAAACAGGTAACTGTGTCTTTATTTGCTTTTAAATGGCTGCGCTTTTGTTTTGCCACAATACCCTTCAGATGCATTCTTTTTTTGCCTTCAAATCTCAAATAGTAGCGTCTCAGAAGGATAGTATTGCAAGCAAGAGTAAGTGCAGAATTTTTATTTCTCCATTCCTTTGAAAACACATTTCAAGGCAGCCTTGACAGAGTAGTTGCTATATATAATAGTGCAGAAAATCTACTGCACACTACCACAGAAACATTAAAGCGAGTGACTAACTAGAACTAGGAATCCTAAGGCTTATTAGATGTAACTCTATGGAAAGTCTCTTATTGATTTGAAAGATTGAGGGTGATTGACTCTTCCACTCTTGAAATTCTTGCCTGATGCTTTCCAATATTAAGGTCTGATCTTGAAATATCTGAGTGTTCAAACACACAGGTGATATTTCAGGGTCTTTACTCTACATTCATTCCTCCATTCAGAGAAGAGATCAGAATATCCAGTGATGGATAACCTTGAAAATTTGACTAGGTCAGAGTTTCTCTAGTGTGTAAATCTTGAAAAACCTTTGTCAATTCATTTAATTGCTGTATTACTAATAGTCTTTGAGACCTCAGTGGCAGGCTGTGTCCATTCCTCTAACCCATGTTTTCTCAGATGAACCCACCCAACCTTCTGCTTTTTTCCTGTCAGACGGGTGTCATGAACATCATGTGGCCAGCTCTTGAAGGCCAGTCCCCAGTGTTCCAAGCAGTCTGGTGACTCTTTGTTAGTTCTGTTCAATGGTTAAACTGCAAGATAAGACCCAGGCTCTTGAGATCTAAAATGTAACTTTTGTCTGGTTTCTTAGACAAACATTCTGTGAACTCCAATCAAGCCAAAGACAAATGCTCTTCAGTCTGGCCAGTTCTCATAATCTCAGTTTTAGTGTTGGGGCCAGGTTTCCAGTGGCTGATCCAATTGATAAATGAAACACACATGAGATGTCTTAGGCCAACAGGTGTTGCAGCTGCTTTTTAATGCAAAGCTGCAGAAAACAAATGCCTCAATCATATATGAACCAATTGTTCTGGCATAAAACTGTCTCCAGTCTTCAAATAGCCTGCTTTGGGAGACATCACAAAGCATTACAGAATGTCCTTGAGTGACAATTATTTAGAGAAGTTACTGCCCTCATAATGTAATTTTCCAGTGTCAGTATATAATTAGGCAGAATGAATAAAGAAGGGTTTCCATTGTGAAATACAGTGAAGCTGCTGTGCCCCTCCCAGTCCAATGCTGCTGAATAAATCAAATTTAACTTCCAGTTGGGCAACTTCTCGCTTTCTGAGCTTTGAAGCCTGTACTGAGCTTGCTGTTCAAATGGTGCATCTGACTGCTGCCTTTGATCTTCAAGGACCCCTTGGAAACATGTGGAAACATGAAGTAAATGTTTAAAAAAATGGATTTTTATTTATTTGTCTGTACTTTTTTTATTTGAGGACTGTACTTGTGGAACTTGTCACCTGCATATCACTAAAAGACAAGATTTTTAGCAATAGCAACATCGCAAACTGCTGAAAGTCCCATTTTTCACCTCAGGCGCATCTGAAACCCCATCTCATCCTCCTTGGAGGATCTCAGAATCCTTGTTTAATCAATTCCTCCTAGATGGTGGAGATTTTTGGCATTTAAAAGACTGGACTATCAAGCAACTGTCAAATGCTGCTGTAAAAGACTAATTCCATGCTGTGAAATCTGCATGCTTCTGTAGGTGAAAGCTTCACTTTGGCAGTGCCTTCCAGGTGCTATTGAGCTATGCCAGTTTTGAACTGTGACCTGTGGTTTATATTTCATTGCTTTCCTTCGGAGAGTCCAACTTTAACCAATGATCATGGTTTTATTTAAATGTCCTTAAGAGCACTCCTGTTTGCTGTCTGTGTTTGGGACAATTGTGCAAGTGATTCCTGAGCAGATACAGGCATTTGCTAGTTGCAGATCATAGCACCAGTTTCAGTAATAAGACTTCAGGATGGGAAGGAGATATTTGGGTATAATGTATCTTTTGCTAAATGGATCAGAATGTTAAATTCCTTGCTTGATTGCTCTTTTTGATAGGAAATAGAAATCCTGATCATTAGATGGAATAAGCTCATTGGAGGAAAAACTATCAGTTCAGGCCACAGGTTACTGAATGTGGTGAGGGAAAAGAACCTGCCAGAAGAGAGCACCTTAAACAGGAGGCCTCTTTGCAGCTGGATGACTGGAGGATGACGGAGAGAGTTGTGCTGGCAGCTGCATGTTCTTAATGGCTCTAAGGACTGGTGAGAGGTTTTTTTTTATTAGCCAACACTAATCCATGGTGTTCATGCTTTCCTACAGCTGGAAAGCCAAATGACTGAGCAACCAGAGAACTCTGCTGCTTTACAGGTCTCTGTGAACAAGGTTTTGTAACCTCTGTGTCAGAAACTGCAATGATGGCTGTGGTCTAGACAAATTGATATTTTACAGATATTTTACAAGGAAGCAGCAATCCACCTACGGCTAGAATCCCATGTGGTCTGATAGCATGAGCTCTTAGGGTGGCTTCATAGTGCCTGTGCATGGTGTGCTATTGTGATGGGGGTGATGTCAGCCCCTCAGCTACCTGGTCTTAATCTTGCTCAGATGTAAACACCTTGTCTTGTGATACAGAGCCACGTGGACAAGTGGTGGTTTCTTGATGCTCTTTAAGTGTTTGGGAATGCTCACCAGGATGGCCCCTTTCTGGTCAGAAAAGAGTGATCATGCTCTCCAGGTACCTCTGCAGGTTGTTCTCCCCACCCCAGATGAAATAGTTTTATGGATAGATGAATCACTGTCTGGAGATCCTTCTCTCTCTGTTGAGGCAGCCTAGATGTCTAGTTTAGATTAGATGCTGACTTTTGGACAGCTAAAGATACTGAGATGAATTAAATTCTCTGGACTGTTTCCTCTTTGTGCTTGGCGAATATACCCACATGCCACAGGGGATATTGTTCCTGCAGGATTGTGATAAATAAGGGACTGATCTTTCTCTTTTGGATAAAACTCAGAATCAAGATGGAAAAAAAAATCCTGTGTATATAACCCTTTATTTCAGAGCAGACTTCCATTTTTAGTTTCCCAATCTTTGCCTTTGTGTTCGTGGGGTTCATATGCTTGCAGCTGCATAGTTACAGAGATACTGCAAATAGATTGCATAGTGGCAAGCCTGATTGAATTATCTTTTGAGGTGAAGTTTCTGCATTTTGCCTAATACTTAAAGACTTTTTTTCCCTAAATGTTTAAGAAAAAGTGAGGTATTAATATTTAAAAGAAACCCCTGTACTCTTGTAACTAGCAGGAATACCTCATAAGCCCTGTTTGCTGTAATGTTCTTGGAAAGAACAAGCACTTGCTTTAGTCTCAAACATAACTTTGAGATCTGCTTGATCTTTTGTAAATAGTAACATTTAGCTGATGATTAATCAGAAATTATTAAAAAAAATTAAAGGACTGCATTGATTTTTCTCAGGTGTAGGGAGGATGGAGAGAACATAAGCTGAGCAGAATTTAACTCATTTCAGTGGTTTGAAAGCAAATTATCTATTTAGGATATTGGAGCTTAGAAATAAAATGCACAATAATAAAACATCAACAAATATGAGAAGCCCTACAAATGCAGGCAACAAAGTTGTTTTTGCCAAGAGCAGCTTTTGAAGCTTCTCTTGTTTGTGTATCTTCAGTCTACTGTTCTGGTCCAAAGCAATGTGATGTAGTCAGTGTTTTGGAGTAATTCATGACTGTGGTGTCAGGAAGGCCTGTTAAATTATATGTTACACTTTCCTAACTGAAGAAGACTTAGACCCCTAGACCTAATTGTGTAATACACAGACTTGCATATTAAATCATGCATATATATCCTTATATATAAAACATTTACAAATTCAAAGATTGAACTTGGCATTTCTTGGAGAACCTGGAAGGTGTTTGGAAGTGTGAAATTGTTGTCTGGAGGGCTGAATTCAAGTGGGAAGCTCTATAGCGAGGAAGCAACTCTGTTTTTTTCAGATTTCCTCATGAGGCACCCCACATGTTTCTTAGGATGTGTAATAGACCAGGAGATATCTTGCAGTCAGGTTTTTGGAGGGTTTTTGAGCATCAAACTAATGGTGTGGTCTAAAAATAAATGAGCTGAATAACTCAAGCACAGCTGTCAAACGGCCTTGGCATCGTGAACTTTCAAACTGGAACTGCAGTCCTGAATATGTTTTGTGAAGAAGTACTGGGTATTCCTGCTGAATGCCTTAGGATTTATGTGCAGGTGGCAAAGCCAATTATTTTAAGGGTTTGGTTGGTTGGGTTTTATTTATTTATTTTCAATTCTCCTCTTCCTATAGGCCTTTGTGGTTTGAGTAAAATTTTATGGTCTACCCACAACTTAACCAGATGCTTTTGAGGAGTCTATTGATGTTTGAAGTTTGCCAGAGGGGATGATTTATAGCAGAATTAAACATTTAAGATCTTCGAAATGAAACATTAAGAGCCAACACTTGTGACAATGTGTGCTAAACACTGGCTGTGAATTCTTTGGAATTTAGGAACCTGAATCTTCTTGTACTGCAACAGTGCCTATGGGATACCTGTTGAAAAGGGCGTGTGCGTAAAAGAGAGCAATAAAAACTTTATTCGCCCCAAATTCTGCTGTATGTTGCCACAGGATAGTGCATAGAGTTGAGTGAATTTCTGAGCTAAATTTGGCAGAGACAGTTTGTGCTTTGCAGGCATCAATACCAGGCTGTACTTGGGCTAACTGGACCAGCCCAGAACAGGCTGATTGTTACGTCACCGCTGTGCCAGGGCCTCAGTGGCACTTCGAGCCCTGTGGTGAGAGAGGGGCTGTGGCTGCCAAGGGATGTCAGACTGTGAGGCTGCATCAGAGCAAAGCAGGAGTTCTGAAACCCCACTAGGTAATGGGTCTTGAGCCGTGGGAGTAGCTCTTCAGTCTCTATCCTGCTTTCAAAATTGACGTGCCAGAAGCAGCTGGATCAAAGGCCTGTTTGATCAGCCAGCCATGTGGCTGGGAGGTGAGATCAAGAGCACTGCATCTTGGTGCTTATTGCTCAGTGCTGAGCCTGGGAGCTGGAGGCCCACTGCGTGACCCTTTCCCTCTGGGCCTGATTGTGAGAATGTGTCTTGGTGGCAACCTGAGCAAAATAATGGCAAGTACCCTGGCACCATATGCCTGTGAAAACATTGGCCTTGGGGCCAGCAGGAGGCAGTGAAAACCTGTAGAACATTCTTCTTTAGTCTTGATTTTTTTTTTTATTTTCTTTTTTTTCCCTCCTCAGTGGCAAGAGATCAGTAAATTCTGTCATTTTAATCAGCTTTTCATTATAATATATTTAAGAATCTTAATAAAACTCACTACAGAAAGAAGTATGAAGTTCCATATAAAAACCACTTGGATTCTAAAGATATTTAAGTGCCATTTTTGACTGAAGATCTGTGTTTTTTTATACCAAGCAGCCCTCACACCTACTTTTACCATCAAACTGGAGGCTGAAACATGAAAGCTTTATCTGTATTTGTGCAGACCCCATACATCATGTACTGAGAGTCTTTTGGCTTAATGAAAAGTTCATCCTGTGCTAAAGTTGGGATAAAATGGAATTGTGGCTTCAGTTCAGATTTTGTATGCACTGGGGAATGAAAAAGTGAAGCTATAATTGTAAACTCTCTTTTTTCCCTCCCCCCATTACTGAGGAAGGAGGATGATTTGCCAATTAATGCAGAAGGTGGTAACTGTTATTAAGGTATTCATAGCATGGATTAAACTAATGGATAAGAAGTGCAAATTCTCAAGAAATGTAAATAATTTGTTAGGGGGTTGATAAATTTCTAATATACCAGTGCATTTGAAAAAGGGTAATGCTATTCTCATATAAGTTGCAAAGGTTTAAAAGCCAGAAGGAATCATTAGAATGCTATCACTGCGATGTAACAAACTGGAGTATTTTATCAGTGTATTTTGAAGAAGCTAAGCACATGGTTTAGGACACCTAGTCCTGGTTTACTGTTCTATTAACAACAACTTCTCTACATCCTTCCCAAACTGAAGTGTTACACTGATTAATTTCCCAAATTAGTACTGTAGTTCCTTGATCTGTTTTATCTGGCATAATTCAACTTGTCTGCTGAAAAGGGCATTCCCTCTGTCGTCTGTTTGTTTATTTCTGCCTCTCCCTTGCGCCAGCTCTGATTTTTGTGCTTCCTGGGTGAAACTGAGGTAGTTTGTTACCAAATGATTTTCCTAACCTGCATAAACAGAACAATTATTTGGCTTTCAGCTTACTCAGTAATTTGGTTAATACTGATGCAATGGAGATAGCGGGAATGAATGGCCAAAATATGGAGGAGAAATATGGGATTGGCCTCTTTAATCAGCAACACTGAGCTATGACAGATTAAATGGATTATGGAATAATGGAGTGAAACATAAGCAAGTAGCTAACAGCTAATGCTAGACAAATTCAGATGTGCAAAAGTACTTGTGTGGCCAATGATGATAAAGAATCCTTTGCTATCTGACACTTACAGTTGGAAAATTTTATTTCAGAGGTAGAGAATTTTTTGACCCTTACAGACTATATGACATGTCTTTCTTTTGACTGTCTGCACTGAATTCAGGCTTTGGAAGGACAACCAATATTCCTACAGAGGGGGGTGGGTGTTTGGATAGCGTACATGGGGGTGGGAAGAAAATAAAGACAACCGTCTTGAATCCTCATCCACAAGGTGAAATTCTTACCCTCTGCTGCCTGTTGTGTCAGCAGCTCACATTCACATGCCTCCCAACTCAGTCAGGAGTGAACCCTCTTGCTTCCTGACTTTGAACCTTACCCATGTGACAAAGCAAAAGTGTCTTGTGGGGTTCTTGGCAGGCTGATTCAGTGCAGGCTGGGCTTGTATGGTGGCTTGTAATATGCTTCAGCAGAGAGATGTTCCTCTGCAATGTTTTTCTTGGCTATAATTGGAAACCATGTTGGCTGAATGTTGACAATCTGAAGAGGGCAGATCAAACCTCTTTTTTTTTTTTTCCCCTCAATCATCTGTCTCTTTGCTGTAGTAGAACTGGATGAAAATGACTGTTCTGAAGAACAGTTGTCAGATGACCAACATGTTATTGAAGAGCTCTGATGAAGGCTGCTTTCATCAAACCCATTGTTTTCCATGAGGGTTAAACTCCTATTACTATCAAAGCTATTGGGTTAATCCTCACACAATAATATGGTTTATACCTTTTGTACTGCACCTGTTTGATGCATGAAACTACTGTTCATAAGTGTCTGTTCCAAGAACTTGTATATACCTGTGACTCTAAATGCCCTGCAGTCTTTGGGGAATCATATTCTGTAACTTTCTCTAAAATTAAACCAGCTATATCTTAAAGGAATTTTGAACTCTGAAGTTGCTATTAAAATGTCTTCTGGTTTAAGTGATGCTGTGATTTCCCCATGACTTACCAAACAACAAAAGTTGCAATAGTCTCAGGTTAATTAGAGCCTTATTTTAAGTTTCTGCTATGATTTAACTTCTGTAAGAGAATACCTTTTATCATCAGTATTTGCTCGGCATCTTTTCATGCAAGTCAGGGAAGATGCTACTAAGCATCTCTAAACTTTTATTGCCTTTCAGAGGATGACAGATAATGCTATGATGAAACCTGGGCACTGAGCTCACGGGGCACTTTGCCAGCATAGCATAGCTGGTTTTGTAGCTGTGTTTCTAATGTGATGCAGTCTCAGAAGGGCAACTGTAGGCTACAAAGACATGCAGAAACATGCTTTCTGTGTTGGATTTTTTTTTTTTTAGGTCCTTGAAGTCAGCTTAAACTTCAAATGCATTTTCTAATGCACTAATGCTCTTGTTGGGTCTAACAGGAGCTTTAATGGATCTCTTTGAGAAAAGGGCTTGTATATTTTTGAATTCTAGTCAACAGAGTAGCCTTCCAATACATTTTTTTCAAAGATCTGACATCTTTAAACACAAATGCACATAGAAGCAGTATTAAAGAGACTGGAGGGTAACAGTCCCACAGTATATAAATATATGCACAGAGCCCCATGATAGAAATCGAAATGAACATCTTTAGATGTTCTGAAAGTGAGTAGTGAAGAAAACATGCTCAGGTGTGCTACTTGTGGGGTGCTGCTTCTGTGAGAAAGGTAAGACAAAGTTTGCATGCTGTTTGCCATCCAGGCTTGGAGAGGAAAAAGGCTTCGGAATTGTTAATGCTACTTTATTTGATGAGACCATGGTGGCAGGCTGCAGCATGCTATCATTTAGCTTTTGGTTTCCTTTTCTTCCTCTCTACCTGGAAACTGTTATTTCTCTGTTGAAGGAGCTATTCCAGTGGCATGAGAAAACTTCAGCTGCTTTGCAGGGATGCTTTCTGGGAGTTGGAAATAGGCAGTTAAATGATTAGTGTATGGATAAAAAAATGCTGGGATTGAGGATAGCTATCAGCACTGTTGACCTAAAAATATGCTTACAAGTCAAATACATGCACTGAAGGAAGTGACTAAACTGGTTTTATAAAATGGCTTGCTGACCAGGCTGTGAATCCCCCTTACTGATAGAAAGGTTGGAAGTTTACCTCTCAGATAAAACAGGTCACTGATGAAGTCCTGAAGCCCTGGTACCTTGGGACTTGTCCTATAGGACAAAGACATTCTGTATCCAGCAAACATAATGTTTCATAGACTTGGAATATAGTGAGATATAGGGAAGCTTCCAAATTACCTGCATTCTTGTGTGGAAGCATTCTGCACTTTTAAGTAGGCAAGTCAACCTGGTCTGTGTACATAAATATTAGTGTTGGCAATAGAAGATAATATTTAGAGGTCAGGTTTGTCAGTGTCCTGACCAAGAAAACTTTCAGAATTAAAAATAAGCAAAAAAACTCCAAAACCCACAAACCAAACCTACCAACCTTCCTTTCTCTCCAGAACTCTCACAACTTAATCTCACTTAGATGTTTATCATCTGGCTTCTGCTTGTGTTTTATGGAGAACTTATGCATTTGAAGTTTTTTTGCTCTTACATGTATACCTGTGCAAATACTCCTGAACACTAGATGTTCCAGATGGTAGTTTCATCTTTCCTACAGTTTATGATTGCTGTCTTTCAACTGGTTCTGGAGAAGAGATTAAGCTGCAAACAGCTGTACTGCATTCAGAGCTTGAGGAATTTGATTTTTGCTCATACCTACTTTATCTTTGCCTCCTCGTCTTCTACAGACTGGTTCCAATCAAATTGAATTGCTAAGAACTGGCTGATAGTAGCTATAGACAAGGTTTTTATATGCTGTTAAAAAGGAACAAAAACTTAGAGCACTTGCAAGTACTTAATGTGTGTAGTATGCAAGCAACAGATCATTCTGTTGGCAAAGGTTTTGGTGCTGAATGCTGCTGCAACTTGATTTATATGTGACTGTTTAAGTTGAAGTAGCTATCCAATCTTGCAAGCTTATTTAAAAAAAATTCAAGTAATATGAATATGAAGCATGACTTCACTGTCCTGCTTATTTTCCATTTGAAATTATTGGTGAAAGTGGTAATGCAGTGTTCTCCTGGAAGGACCTGTCTGTAATCTGACTGGAGTCAATTACTCTAATCAAACAGCAGACTGGGACTGGTGTGCTTGCAACAAAACTCAATTTACATCTTCTCTGTTGTGCCAAAAAGCGTCCAGCATTTCTAAAAGGAGTGGAATTATGAGGAGGTATTGGTAAGTCGTCCTGTGTCAGTGTTTTGGTTCTGTGGACACCACACTGTGCCTTGACCAGGGTTGACTCTTGGCAATAGAAGTGGTTTGTCTCTGGAATAAAGCACTCAGACATCCCAGAGCTTGCTGAAGTGCCTCCCCATCTGCACAACTGTCACTGCCAGAATGTTCTCTGCTTTCACGTTCAAACTGATTCACTTTCCTTAATTGAAAGTAATTAATATTTCTAATTTTATGTCATGTCCATGCCCAGGTAATGGAAAAGTGCTTTTGCAGACATGATAATTAAAAAGTAACTACATACTAGTAAAGAGAGAAGAGAAACTGTTTAGTAAGGAAGGTAATTAAAACATTTTGGAAATTTTAAATATAAATTAAATATTTATTTTTAAGTGATCCAGGATTTAATTTTTGCTTCCCTAAAAATTAATAAAATATTCATAGATTGTTAATATGAGAAATGCATGGGCAACAACCTAAGGAGCAGCTTGAAGTTCAGCAGGTGGTGTTGTGACTTTATGGGGAGCTCCTAGACAATGTGTTAATTTTGGAAAGCTGTCCGAATAGATAAGTACTGAACACTACTTACTGAACAGTAAGCCACTAGCAACTGGAAAAAAAACCTCTCAAACCTGAAAAGTCAGATACAATTCTATCTTTGAAGGCAGAAAAAAGCAGGTTCTATGGGCAGATGCCCAGTGGAGTTCTCCTACTTAGCCTCTGCTCAAAAAGGTTATGAATTACAGTTCTCCTTGTTCTGGCAAACCAGTCCAGTGAGTGTGTAGCATTGCTAGGAGTATTCTCAAATAGCTGGATTTCATAAGCCTCTAAAATATGATTTATCTAGACTAAATACATGTGACTGTGCCAAGGCAGGCTGAGCCACTTCAGTTCGCTAGGGGAGGACTAACGATTTCAGCTGTCTTGGTTGCAAACTGCAATTATAATCTTTGTCAGAAGCAAAAAGAGCAGATTTTATTACCTGCATTTTTGGAGAGAAAGAAAGTCAGTAGATTCCTGTCCTAGAATGGGTAATTTTTGAATTGCTGGCTGGGTTTCTTTTTACTCTTGCAATCCATCAACATCTGGAACTATTGTAATACACTGCATCCCTCTCTAGTCCTTTAAGTATTTGCTGTAAGACTTTTGTAACAAAATCCTTTTGTGCATACTGATTTTTACTTTTCCATTCAAAGGCAAAAGAAATTACAGAGAAATTGAGAATAGCCTTTGAAAGATATTTGTCCTTACTTGCCTAATTTCAAGACCAATTTGCAGAAACCTTGTTTGAACACATCAGTTTTGAGTAGAGTTGTTCAGCTGTGATGCAAAAGTGAGTGCTGGTCCTGAATTTTCATGATTCATCATTTGATTGTTGTCTTCCTGAATCGATCCCGATGAAAGGATGAGGTTTTCTGATTTGCTTTCATTTTAGATGTGGTGCATCAAGTCAAGAGATTAAGCACTTATTGTTAATGTGCTCTCTTCCCCTCCAAACCTCAAGCAAAAAACCAAATCCTTGGATGTTCGTCTTGAGGACAAAACCAAATGATCGCCTTGGAGCCATTCTAGTACAACTAATGACATAAAAAGGTGCAGCCAAAATTTTATTCAGAACATCAATGTGTCTACTTACTGAGGAAGAAACTGGCTTGTGTATGTATCTATGAAGTGGTCAGCTACTGATACAAATTCCTTCTCCTGACTCCCAAAGCTACTGTGTGCCACTCTTCCTCTATACAAAGACAATTTGCTTTTCATGTAGTGATGAAGAATAATGTTTTAACAGACAAAGGCATTTCCAGTGTATTATTGTGCTGTCTTTTGAGTAGCACTAGATGCTGGGAAAAATGGTAATTCACAGTGGGAATGCTTCTCACCAGCAACGTGGGCAAGAACTGAGCATGTACAGTCAGTGTTGCATAAGGTACAATGGTGAACATTGTGGGAGCGAGAAAAACCCAAATTATAGCTCTTGCTGATGGCCAAGATACCAGCCTTCTGTAATTCTTTAAGGCAAAGACAGCCCAAACAAAATCAAAAATATTGTCCCTCAAAATGTGTATGTGACTGAATTTAGTAACAATATGTTCATTTTTAGTGTTTACAAATTCATGTAAAAATACACAGCAATATTGCTGAAACACCTGTGTTCCTCTGCTTTTTCTTGTAAACTGATACAAAGCACAGGTGGCTTCTCATTAACTTATTTCACACAAATATAAATATGTGGCACAGTTTCTCTTGCTGTAACTACATAATCCAGGAAACATGATTGCTACTGATTTAATGTAATCAGTGTTGTGAGGGGATCATTCTGAACTCTCTGTGAATGGCTCTATTCTGAGGGGATTTACACCCCATGTAAATCTGATTTAAATGGGAGAGTGGTGGAATGTGGCTTTCCTATTTAACCTATGCAAAAATCTATATTCTCCCACCTAGGTTTCTCACTGTGTGATGGGATACTCAGCTGGTATGTGGTGGGGGTGGGGAAGAACACAAGTCCAATAGGGACAGGGAAGGTAGGTAAGGGACTATCTCAAACAGGCAAGTTATACATTTTGATTCAATATTCTGATATTCTTATCAAGGCTTTCCAGAATGTGACACCGACTCAAACCGCGAACAATAAGGAGAAAACAGGAAACATGTATCAATGTCTTTGTTGTTCTGCAATGGTTTATTTTTTTTTAAAGGACCAGTGTTAATCAGAAATAAAAATCTAGAAGAAAAGCAGCAAGCCATCTGAAGATGTAAAAGCAAATGCATTTTTTAAAATTATTTTAGTATTTAAAAGATATATTTCTGTTTAAATTTATTGAACTATAGCCAGATTTATTCAATTAAGATAATACACTTCAAGGTTAACTACCATTTGCTGTTCACTTAGGCAAGCTATTGTACAGTTATGTAAATTTCATGAACAGAGACACGACTTGAGTGTCTTAATTACAAGCAAAAAGTGTCATTTAAATATGAATAAGTGAATAGTTGCCTGTATTTCCTGTTCACATTCTGCTGTCATCTTTAAGACCAAGAGCTAACTAGCCATCTATATTGTGCTTTCAGTTTTTCCTTCTGTCTCTAAAATGAAGGGAAAAAAAAAAAGAACCACCACAACAAAGCCTGTCATATAAATGCATGTAAAGCAGATGATGCGGGAATGTCCTACTCTTAGAGTTGTTATTAGCACAGTGAATTTTAATTTACTGAGATCACAATGAATAGCAGTCAATATGCAGCATTTTCTGTGGATTTCTCTGCATTTCAATATGATAGCTATGTTCAAATTGTATAATCTATAACTTACAAGTAAGCTCCTTTCATAGTTACTTTCTGTCAAACCTGCTAAGGGCTTATTTTGTATGCTTCTATTTTCAGTGCTGAGACCTATTATGAATTCTTCGCATTTATTTATATACACATAGTTGTGTTCAAAATAGTCTGTCTCCTTTTTAATTTATAGCCAGTCTAAATCAAATTTTATGTAACAAAAAGTTTAGTAGCGATATTCCCTCCTCGTCCTTACAAACGAATTCCCTGTGTTCCTGCCGTGTTGATAGTTCAGGATTTTTTTCCCCCTCATTGTTTTGATTTGTTTGTCTCTCCAAAAATGACCTAGAAAGAAATCTGTTGTTAATCACATATCAACGAGGGAGGGATGATTAGTTAATAAAAACCATGCCTTGTGTCTGTGGACCAAATGGCTAACTCTGGTTCTCAGTATGCACAGGGTCTTGAAAGACTGTTCCCATCCCTCAGTGATGTAGCTGCAGCTCTCCCTGAGGAATGAGAAGTTCACTATTCACTCTGTGCTTGCATCACCCTTTCCAACATGTTCCCACTGATACATTAAAGGAATTAATTGCTCATAATGATCTCACCATCTGTTAACAGAGGTTCATACCTACAGGCTGGTGGCATGTGGTGGTCCTATTCAGAAATCAATAGGCAATGCTGGGGGAACGCTTTCCCACATTGCCTTCCATTGCACTCTGAAAAGGGGAGGAGAGCTCAGTGTTGGCCATCTGCTCCTTGTCTTTCTGTGCGAGAGACCTTGATGCAGTCCAGCCTGGCTCTGATCTGACTCCAGTCTGATTGGAATGTGGCTGATCTGAGAGCCTCTCAAAGCTGTGAAAGTGAGTCAAAAGGAGATCCCCATTGTCCAGCGGGGCTGAAAGAAAATGATCACTTTAAAATTCATAACTCCCAGGTGCCCGCCATCTATTCATGGGAAAAACTCTCTGAACTTCTCTTCATTAAAAAGAGAGGGAGTCCAGCTAAAAAGAGAGAAAAGGAAGTAGTTTGTGGGAAATGTGCAAGGGATTTCAGGCTAAACAAATGAGGAATTTGAAATTTTTACTTGTATTAAAGGAACCGTGTAAGGAAAGGGAAGCATTCGTAAAAGCAGGGCCTCTGCTTCAGGGGCCCTTCCCTGGGGTTCTTTAGCAAAATAAAAAGGCTTTGAAAAACTAACCAGTTATGCATTTTTAATATGTGTTTGTGGATAAACAGTGTAACATAAGCTGCAATCCAGCCCTTAGAATGAAAAATTCACATCCTTATGTGGGAGTAGCCTACCTGAATGAAAGGAGAGACTTATGAACACTAAGCTCTC
>VZUI01035322.1:0-68768 GCA_013401135.1 Cettia cetti | reverse complement strand
GAGGGAGGATGGTGGTGAAAGAGATAAGAAACACTGCCCCACCCGGTTTTAACAGCTGGACCATTATCAGAAGGCATCTGCCCCCCTCCCCCCCCAAAATTAGAGATAAAGAAAAAACATCTCCCCAACTGCTTTCAACAGATGAAATAGAATACACATTTTTGGTTTCATAACCCAAGACAGTTTTGAAGCAGCTTTTTCCCTATGTACTACATTTCTAAATGTCAACTAAATATGAGGATCTGAAACAAGTGAAGTGACGATTTTTCATGGACAACTTCATAACTGAGATTTATGTCAAAGAGGTGGAATCTCCAGGTCTGTGCTAAAATTACATGTCCTGATTACATAATTGATCTTTAAATTTCTAATTTCTAAAGTCTTTAATCTTTTAGAAAGTGCTTGCATAGTGCTGACTTTTTAAAGTAGAGAATAGGTTGCTGAACTCTTGAGTATGCTTTCTTATATTTAATGAAATGCAGTCTCTCCCATGTACATACAGGCCTATATATTTCACCTTTCCCTCACCCCACTGTTATTAGTTATCAAAGACTCAAAGTGATACATATAGTATTACCTCAGTAAAGTCACAACTGTTAATGTTGTTTGTCCTTTATTGAAATTGAAATAGAATGACTGAAAGGACCTGATGAATATCTGGCAAGGAGAGTCAGCAGTAAAACCAGGATTACAGGACAAAATTCATATTTTCAGTCTTAGGACATAGTAATTAAAAGAGGAGTGACATCTCTTGTGTGGTGGAGCACACCTACAGTGAAGAAGGAATTTGCAAAGTGTTGGTGACTCCTATCACAAGTTTCAAGATTCTTGTCTGTTATGCAAGTTTGGCCAATTTTTTTGCATTCCCAAGGGTGACTCAAAGTGAATAATTTTGAGTATTTAGAAAAAACACCTGCCTATTTCCACCTGCTGAGGCTAAGTTCAGTTAATTTTAGTTTATCTTATTAACCATATCCCTGAGAGAAAAGACAAGTTTTTAGTTAAATCTGCAACTTTTCTGGAAGCTTCCTTGAATTGGAAGGTTATGCCCTGGATCTTGCAGGTTTCAAAAAGCTGCTAAGATAAACTCAGTTAAGTATTTCCTTCTGAGTTGTACTAAAATGACTTATTTTGCTATGGTCTTACTGGTATTTCTGAAGCATCCTGAGTAACCAGCCATAATTATGGCTTCATGTTGGGAGCAGATATTAGAGGCAGAAATTGCTCATTACAAGATGAAGGGTAGGAAGACAGAAATATTGTGCATGTTTACTTGAAGCACTTTAATGTGAAGTGACTGACTGATCACATAGAAGTTGATGGCAGAGGAACTGTAACCTGGTCACTTCAGTCCCCATCAGACCGAAGTCAGACCTCAGCACCATCCGTCCTTAAGTACAGTGAATGACTGAAGTGGGTTTCTCAGGAATTGTCTCCTAATGTAAATACAGAGAGCTTTCATTTCATCACTGTATTTTCTTTAACTTAGGAGGTTGTATATTTGGATTTAAGCATGATTTATTGTGTAACCAAAAGGTTAGCTGAGCACAAGAAATATGTAAACGTTCAGAAACTGTGCAGATAACTCTTAATGAAAGAGTTCATTTCCTGTTATTTCTTGCCAGATGCGTCTTCACGTTTAAAATAACAATGAGACTAAGTGGAATGCAGCTCCATGCTGCTACTGTAGGTTAGTTAGCTCCTGTATTGTGGTGCATACAAGCTTTCATGTCATTCCTGAGCCAAATTTGCCAAGCTCATGGAGGACTAGGATAGAATTCACACACACTTACAAGAATAGTTTGTGTAGACAGTAACAGCTGCTTTGAAGCTATTACAAGTCTATTGTTTGAGCAGGGAAATGAGGGTTATTACTGGCTTCATTAGCAAGACCTATTACTTTGTAGATTTAAAAGCTCTGAAGGTTGTAAGGAGCTCCCTTTTGTAAATATATGTGCAGAAATCTGCATAGTGAAAATACACTTTAGCAGTAAAGTTGTGTGTTTTCAAATACTCTATATTATACTTAGTCTTTTTAAGTGGCATCTTCATATTCGAGATGAATAAATTATATATTGTTAAAGATGCACTGTTTATTGGCTGACAAACAGGACTCACACTGAAAAATTTAAATTGTGTAATTCTGAAATGTCATTTGATTTTAGTAAGATTTCTTTAAATGGAAAGAAAAAAGGACAGTGTATTAGGCCTCTAAAACTGGTCTAGCATTGGAGATACAGCTGTATCTCAGCATTTGCTTTTGTATTGGCTGAAGTTCTTAGTTACTAGATTATTAAAATATGAACAAAACATCTGTAATAATGCTTAACTATTCACAAAACAGTAATAAACTACATAAAATTTTATTTGATGATAAATTTGCTAAATCATAAATGCTGTCTGGGTACTTTGAAGAGAAGAGAAAGTTCCAACCCCAAGATAGCTGAAAATGAATTAAAGTGTGAATTTCAAATTACTTTTTTTTTTTCCCCCCTGTGTACTGTCAAAGATGGCCTCCCTATAGCCTGGTGAAAATAATACTTTTCTTTTGTCAAAAAATACTCCTTTCAGTGTTTTTCAGTTTATCAACAGAGAGAAAACTCCATGACTTGGCTTTAGGGGAGAGCAGGATGGCTGCCTGCTTAGAGGTCGTCTGTAGAAGGCTGTGGCTGTACAGGTCCCCTTTTACTGTCCTTGCCCCTTGTACCCTTGCACATGTAGTATTTCACGTCTCTACTAATTTAAGAAGTGCATGATAAAGTTATTTGTAATAATGTGCCACTAAATGAAATCTTGTTCCTCTTGCTTCTCTGACAGTTCCTGGGAGAAAGTAGAAAAGGGGGAAAATCAGTTTGAGGTGTTAAATTGGAAGCAGATGAAATTTTTTAAAATGTTATTATTTCTTTAAATGTTCCTTGCTTTAAACCATCTGGGAGTTTTACATAAGTAAAGGGAGCTGTAGCAAATATACTTTATGGCTGTATAGAAAAACAGGTGACCATTTTTTGATAATTTTCGGCTTATAGCTAAAGAAACTTTTATTATGATATTGTAAATAATATACCTTTTTATTTAAAGTTCAGTACTTTCACTGAACTTTAAAGTTGTACATTCACTTTTAATTAAATATATTTGTTGGTTGGGTTGAACACTGCTGTTTCCTCCTAGACATGCTTCATTAGCATAGTGGATATGTTTCTTCTCCAATAACTAGAGACCACCTGAATTACTGGCAGGGAGAATTCTTGGCAAGTTAGATTTGTGCAAGAAGTACTTTTTCTTATAAATAAGGCTGTTAGCCTTCGAGAGGTGTAAATATGAAAAAATTGAAATAATGTACAGATGATGGTGCCACTGAGATGTCAATAACAGCTGATGATATTGAGTCTGATTCCTATTTTAAATAACCACTCTGTGTTGGTTCTTAGTAGATAATTTATTCTATATTATCAGAAGTGAATAATGGAAATACAAGTGCTTGGTTTGAACAGCTTTTCCTTTCCTTTGACAGGTTTTAGGACTGGTTCAAAATATGAGTGTTTTCCAATGTCCCAAATGTAAGCATGAGACACATATTTTTGGAGCTGATGGCGTAAGGGATCTGGCAAAAACCCTTGGATTGGATATTTTGGGTAAGAATATGGAAATGGTTTTATTTTTGAAGAAAAATTTAATGGTGTGCATGAAGCATTAACTGAACTATGAAACTGCATAATCCTAGAATACTTTGTATTCAGACCATTTTCAGATATAATGAAACTAATAAGTAGTGTCCTGTGTTCCTTGTCAGTCTTGTAATGGTGATGTTTGTTGACTGCATATGAAAATTCTTGAACTGCATCTTATATCTCTGTATTTACAAACAATCCAGAGGATGAATTGTTTTGGTATCAATGTGCTGTATTACCTGAAATTCATTATGTGGTTGATTATACAGCAATTTTTAAAAATAACCAAGAGTTCTGTTCAGTCTTAGGACAGACCTAAACTCTGTCTAGTAATATCAATAAATGTTTTTTCATTTATTTCATTTAAAATAAATGCGTTGTTATGTATTGACTCAGTGAAGGCCTTATAGCAGCCTTCTGGTACATGAATGGGTCTTAAAAGAAAGCTGGAGTCTTTTTGGAAAGGCAGGCAATGATAGGGCAATGGGGAATTACTTAAAGCTGAAGGAGAGTAGGTAGATTTATATTACATATTAGGAAGAAATTCTTTACTGTGAGGGACTGGCGCAGGTTGTCTAGAGTTATGGGTGCTCCATTCCTGAAAATGTTCAAGGGCAGGTTGAATGGGGCTCTGAGCCATCTGCTCTACTTAAAGATGTCCCTGTCTGTGGAAAGGAGTTTGGAACTAAATGATTTTTAAGGTCCTTTCTGACTCAAACCATTCTGTGATTAGCTATGATTAAGCTATCTGTCATGCCTGTAGGCTGAAATGCACATGGATCTTTAAAATATACATTACTGATTTAAAAAGGCATGGTTCAACCTGAGCTGTAAGTAAAGAATATAACACAGCGTAATTAAGTTGGTAAATGGGGTAATTGCATGTGCTAATGATGTGTTTCCATGTATTACTCTAATTATCTCAATGATTTTCCATAGCTAATTCATTATAAAGAACCAGGAAGCTCACTTAGGAAGATCAACACAGAAGCATCAAGGTCTGACATAGACTTAAGATAGCAAGGCAACACATAATTAAAGACATGCTTTTGGGCTATCTTTTAGTTTTTGGAATATATAATGAGTTGTGATCAGAGCCCAAGGGGACTTCTACAGCCCTGGGTTATGTGGATGGATGCAAATGCTCTGCAAGTGGTTGAATCAAGCATACATTTAGATACGGAGGCACAAATGATGTACCATGGCTTTGGTCCCATAGGTGGTTTTTGTTATTTCCTAAGACTGCAGAACTGATTGTGATTGGATTTAATTAGGAGTGATGTGAGAGATGTACAGATTTAGCAGGTGATAGATGGGATGTACAAATAAAGCAGAGTGAAGTTTAACTTCAAAGTGTCAATGCAAAACCAGACTAAGATTAACAATAATGCCCCAAGGGTTACATTTAGAATTACAGTACTTGATCTGATTAGAATGCTCCTCCTTCCAGGGATGACCATTACATAATAATACCATATGGTATGGCAAGAATTACGGTTGCTTACAGATTTTATGTTAATCCATACCAAATGGATGTTTTATCTCAGTATTACTCGTATTCTGCCCAAAAACCTTGAGAACGTATTTACATATGTATCTGTAAAGTGCATATATTTAAAATTACTAATTCTAAATTTATTTTGCCTATATTTTGATACCTATGGCTGTCCTGTGTGTTTAGATAAGCACCTAGTGCTCCTTGGAAACCCAGCAAGATGTTTGTCACTCAACATTTGGCAAATTCCGCAAGCTAACAGTGTGCGGGATTGGAAAGTATCAACTTTCCACTTGCTCAGAGTTGGCTGTCATTAATATTACTGAATACCTCATTTTTATGACAGAATACAATTAGCAGTTGGCAGGAGGCTTTAAAGTGTAGTCCGTTATTTAATATACTTCTGATTCTTTTATTTTTACTGTTCTCTAAAGGAAAATGTGACAAGGTCTGTGAGAGAGACTTTGTGCTGCTGATTTTTCTCTCCCTGTCTCTCAATTTTTTTCCTGAAGTTTGAGGGTTGTAACCATGACCAGAAAGCTATGCCATTGGTATACATGATACTGAGATAATAATTTGTGTGTTCCATCCTGACCTTTGCAATTACTGCCTTTTTTTACACTATCTGGTTCCTGACCATCAGCAATGACTGCCAGATATTTAAAACTTTGGTTTTTCTTCCTGCAGTAAATTTAAATTATTCTTTCTTTGCAGTCATCAGTAGTTGTTAATATCAGAAAAACTTAGGATGACAAATTCCCATCACATTGGGTAATGAAGAATAGTATAAAATTTTATTTTCCTCAAACCCTTATCACCCAAACGGCTATGCAGATGGTTTTTATGTTTTCTGCTTAAATTGTTTTTGATTTTTTTTAAATGATAGTGCTTTTTTATCTTCTGACTGCACTTTTGTTCTTATAAGTCCTGTTATGCTCCTGTAGTACCAGCATATGTTTGTAAGTCTGAGGAGGAAAAGAGAGAGGCTGCTATTTTGTAATTATTGGAGATTTTTATTAAGCTCATAGTGAAGAAGTATTTTTTCATTAACAAGACATCCTTAGGAAAAAAGACAAGGTTAGTCTCTACATAAAGTAAGAGTTGGATGTGAATGTCAGGGAGATTTACAAAGTTACTGTTATTCAATTAAATATGTTTATGGTTAGAAAACTTCCAGAGGACTTCCTGATTTTTTTTTTTTTTCAAAAAATGAATACATGAATAGACTATTATACCCAAATTTATTCATGACTGAAATGAATAAGAAAAAAAAAAGAAGGAAATGGACTGTAATTATCCTAAATAATTATAAGGTTCTTCAAAGATTCAGCACTCGAATTGTGGAGCCACAGCTTTTGTGTTTACTATTTGTTTTTGTTTTTATTCCTACTTGCTTTGGGTTCTGGTTTTTTGATTTCTTAAACTTTGTCAATTTTCATACAGTTTTTTAAACTGTTTCTTCTTCTGATTACATTGATTCTCAGCAATTTACACTGGCGTTGGTTTGAATTAAATCAGGTTGCTAAATTGTGTTAATTAAACTTACACACACAGTTTCTGATATGTCAGGAATGAACTTAGGTAGGCTGTTCTGTCTTCATCTATCCATAATTTAAAATGTAGCTGGGTTTTCCAGTAAAAGAAGGTTGATTTTCAGTTCACTTCAAAATTATTCATGTAGCAGTGAACTAAACATAGCAATCTCCAAGTTTTTTGTAGTGGTGAAATCTGTGTTTCAGAAAGTATGTCTCAGAATGGAATAGGGCTGCTAATTGATTCTCCTTTAGAATGTTCCTTTCCTCTCTGACAGTTCCCTGCTCATTATAAAAGCAGAATATAAAGAAGATTTCTGCTGGAAAGAAGAATGAACTGAATAGTTGTCCACCTTTTGAATTGGATCCAAGGCCTAATAAGGACAATAACAAATGCTATTATTTGGAAATTAAGTATTCAAAGAAGTCTTTGAACAGTGATTAAAATCTTAAAACAGCACTGAAAAGAACTTACAGTGAGGAGACAGGCTGAACAGTAAGTTGCATGATGAACAGTTGCCTAACACTTAGGCAATTTATTTCACGTAAACAAAATAATTTGTATCTCAGCCTGTATTTTTCTATGTGTTTGAGGCAAAAAGCCCTTCCTTCCCTAATAAACAACTAAAGCATGGTCCTTTCTAGTCAGAGAATGAGAAATCCGAAATACATTTGGCATTATTCCTTATGGATGTTAGGAAACTATACTGCAGCCAATTTTCATTTTAAATGCTAATTTTTGGAGATAAAGAAATTCCAAGAGTATACTGAATGTGAATTGGATTTCAAGTTGCTAGGGTTATTTTAAGGAAACATTTAAGAAATACTAGGTCTTCACATATGTGTTTCTTGGTATTTTTGATGCAGGAGACATTCCACTTCACGTTAATATACGGGAGACATGTGATTCAGGACAGCCTGTTGTGATCTCTCAGCCTCAAAGTGATGCTGTAAGTTTGGTGCACTGAACTTAGAAGAACAGACAGCACTCCTCTGAAAGTGAATGGAGAGTGCTGCTTCTTAATGCTCTTTGGAAAGAAATGCATGTTTGAATGAAGTAAGGAAATAAAGTAAAAGGAGGTAGTATCAGTAAGTAACATGGGCCCTTGATTTTGGAATCCTGGTAATTTGTTCTGCTTCTGTGAGTTTGGTTTTGTTTAATTAGGCTGAATTGTTCAGAATAGAGAAGATTTGATCCAGGTCCTGGCACACTAAGAGGAGGAAGGTCAGTGTCAAGCCTCATGAGACCTTGCAGCTAATGTAGGTCCTCTAAAACTGTCAGTTGAGCCTTTGGTAGCTGAGCCTGGAAACTGTCAAAGGATCTTATCCAAAGATGTTTGGAACAAAACTTCATGTTGTCAGTACCTGGGCTGTTTTCAGCAGGAAGTGGAGAAATTTATACACAAGAAGAAACAGATTTTTTTCACTGTATTTACCGTAACATTTTATTGTTGGTGGAAAATGTGAGGTGGAGAGAGTCAAATATGCAAATCTGTAAAGAAAAGTAGTTGTAGATATAGAATTTCATTAACGCTGACAGAGTAAGATTTTGCTGTCTGCTGTTTTCTTTCTCTGCTAAAGTTTGTCTGCCAGGCTCTGTAGGGCAGGATGCTGTGCACAGTATATGGTATAATGCAGCCCCACTCTTGACTACTGCTTTGATGCAAAGATGTATAGTGAAAAAATTATTAATGCTGATAACAGATGGTAGAAGCAATTCACAGTAAGGTGGACTGTACCTGTGGAACAATGAACATTGGTAGGTTTTTCAATATCTTGATTTCTAGGCACATGCTGAAATGTGTTTTTTTCCTTTCCAGTATTGTAGAAGGGAAAAAAAAAAGGAGGAGGAGAGCATTAACATTGGTAATCTAGTGTTAACGTACTGAACGAGATTCTGGAACAACAGTGACAATCTTAAAATTGTAATTTTGTTTTGAAAGACAAGAGGCAGCATTATGGTATGGTGACTTCTAATTGAATGCCATATTTTTGCTAGGTTTGGGCAAGGCCTGTGCTATGCAATAATGAAGTGATCTTGAGTCCAGGTCTATTTGAAAAGGAATCTGTATAATCCATATGGTAGTTTCTCTCAGGGACGTTTGATCAGCAATTTGAGGGTTTGAATGGATGCATGGCTTTGGTCAAAGCTGTTGTAAAACAGCTGGGAAACTAAGGTGGAAGGCTCTCCATATCTGTAATAACCAAGAGTCTGTATCCTGCTGGACTATTGATCTAAGAATTCAGACATGTATGGAATAGCATTCCGAAAATAAAAAGGCAGGAAAGTCTGTTTTGTTGGCATCTGTTCCTCCTTGAACCATATTCTTGATATTAAAAGGATGGGTTATAATCACCATTTGTGGCAATTAAGTTAAATATGCAGAGGAATAAAGATTGACAAATATGTGTGACTCTGGGGAAGATTCTTAATATCCTTCTCTGCCATTGTCTGTGAGATAATTATTCCCCTTGGAGAATGTGTTTTTTTTTTAAATGTTAGTAATCTCTACAGAATGAGAAAAATTTCCTTTATCCCTGGTTTTCTTCTCATTTTAAAGACAGAAAAAATACTATTCTCTTACATTTTCAAGGAAAAACTAAATTCTTAGCACATAACTAAGAGTGGGAGAGGTCATATAAGGTCATATTCTAATCTTTAATACATGACAGTCATCACCATGTTTCTCAAATAAACTGAAATTGTGGCTATTCATGCATTAACAACTTTGCAAGTAGAGAACAATGTCTGCTGAAATTCTCTGCTCTTGTTGCTTAAACGTGCAGGGGATTTTCTTACAAAATTCTGGGCTGATTTTGTTAGAACACACAAATGAAATAGAGAATCATAGACCTGAAATAATACCTAGCAGATTCAAACAGTAGGGAACAGAGATGGTGATTGACTTCTTAGAAACCCAGCATGTTGTCACACCTTTTGAGCTCTGTCAAGCCTAGAATAAAATGGTTTCTAAAATATGTCAGTTAATACATTTTTGCTTACACATCTGCCATGGGCTTCATCTTGCCTTGCAGATATATAAAAGTATATCTCAGACTTCACACTAGAATTTCAAAATGTCTAAGCAAACTTGTCTAAATTTATTATTTTAAAGCTTAGATGTCATTGGTGGAAAAGGGGTTTCCTTTTCACAAATGACAAGGAAATTACTGAGAACTAAAAAGGAAAATTATTTGTAGAATGGTGCATGAGAATTTAGAAAGTTCTTCCTCAGGGAAGGCACAGAATGCACAAGATTCATCTGCTTATGGATAGTTATTGACAACATAGCTAAAGGATAGGAAGGTTTGATGACTGGAATTCTCTCGTGGTGAAGTTTGAGGCAGTCCCCTGGGAGAAATAACAGTGCTGGTAAAATGATTTTGCTCTTGGTATAACATTGTCTACATTAGTGTTTCTGACAGCTTAGTTGTTTAGTTTGTAGCTTTTTCTCAAAACTCTTCATTGATAAAACTTTGTGATGTAGAAATGGAATATTGCTGTACTTGCATACTCTTCATTGATAAACTTTGTGTTGTAGAAATGGATTATTTCTGTACTTGCATAGTCAGCCTAGTGCAGCAGCTAGGAGTGACCCAAGATCCTCTACAAGAAGGTAATATTGTCTTACTTTTATCAGCAGTGAGGGCTTACCTTCTGGAGTGAGACCCTTCTGGAGATTAGCTAGGCATTTTTCTCCTCTCTCACATTGTGGGGGTGGATTACATGGCCAAGGCTCCCTTTTTTTTGGTCACTCAAACAGATGCAGGAATCACTGGACAGCAAAAGCTAGTAAACAAAAACCAGGAATGCTGCTAAAGTGGTAGAATAGTGGGGAAAAGATAAAATTGGGGAAGTAATGAGGAATCACTCACACCAGGTGAAACTGATCATACTCAAATGTACTGGAACTTCCTGTGGACCATAGGAAGGGAGCCAGCAGCAAAACAGGTGTCTGGAAGAGGCATCCTGGAGCTGAAGACCAGAAGTACAGCAAGAGCTATAAAACATGATTAATTGTGGTGGAGTTATTCTTCCACCAAAGGAGCTGCTTAAATGCCCAGTGAGCTCTCCGTCACACTGGGAGAAAGACGAGTAGAGATTCCTGAGAGCTCTTCCTTCTGTGAGCCTGGAGCACCAAGTTGTGGAGCAGTTGGTGGTTATCTTGTGAGGAATTCCTGCTAGAAACTTTTGGCTATATCACAGCCTGGATGGCACAGTGGATTTATCAATACCTTGGAGAACAGACAGGCTATCTGTGTTGAGCACAAATTCCCACCTGTCTTAAGGTCAAAGAAGCAGCTCAAACAAGTACAAAATACATTTGCTGTACCGGTGTGTCCATTCACATCCTATATAAACAGGTGAAGGATTTTGAGTGCAATAAATTGCACACTGATCTATTAGGGGAGTGAAAAAGCCCAGTCAGGTGGAAAGCAGTCTGATGGAACAGAGCAAAGTAAGTCTGGTTAATAATCCCTTTTCAGTTAAATCAGAACATTACGAACCTTGCTGTGGTGCCATCCAAGGAGATAACTCAAATTTGTATTCAGAAACACTTTTTCTGTAGAATGCTTATGAAAGGGTGATATATAAGCAGGGTAAAAGCATACAGCCTTTTGAAGATTGCAAGAAGTAGTTGGAGAAAAACGGAAGCACTGGTAGCAAATAGTCATAGAATCCTGTTTTGTGGTTTTGTTGTCATCAGTAATTCCATTTAATGAGTGGTCAATCCAGGGTGTGATATTTTTAAAAGAAAAACCCTAAAGAAAGCTGAATGGTATGATTTTATAATATCTCTTTATCATCGAGGCTTCTTTTTGATCATCACAGTAGCATTTGGTACATGTTGGTTCAAATCCTTCATTCAGGGTGTAGATAGTACAATGGGTCATCAGACCCTCATTTATGGTTCTCTCTGCTGAGGAAAATGCTGCGTGTAAGAGAGTCTGTTTGAAGGATGTTACTATACTGCATCTGATTTGTACTGTTCTACTTACCCATGTTTTTTGGGCAGGATGTGTTTTAGATGTCTGTAACAGCGCCTTGGGATAGCAGTATTACCCAGCTGGGGCTGCCTCTGAGAATGGCTTGGCTGTTACAACTGCTGATATATAGGATTAATAGGAAGTTTCCCATGAGCACTAAGGATTTTTCTTTGTGGTTTTAGTTTCATAAATCCAGCTTACTTACCTGTCTCCTCCATTTCATGTTATAATGTATGGATTGCTTTCACTGTCTCATTGTTTGCCTTTCTGACTTAAGACTTCATTGTAATTTGTCAAGAATTGCCAGTACATGCAAAGAAGAATCTTATGGTAGAACTCCCCAAAAGAGGACAGAATGGGACAGTCTCTTGACTTCTTGTAGGAACCAGGAATTTCTCTGGATGACATGAAGCTTTTATCTGAACTAGACTCGTTTAAAGCTGCATTTGTCATCATGTTTTTAGTGCCTTCTGAGTTGACCACAGTAAAATACAGACATTGGAAGGCAGCTCCAGTCATGCACTGAAGGCTGGAGTTGTGTCAACATAATTAGCAATTTCCATGAAAATTAAAGCTCTTTAAAAATCTGATTGAACTGGGAAATGGAATGTGGTTGTATAGGGAGTGTTAAGAGCCAAAGTTATCAATGACTGGCTAGCTATGCTTATTTTCATGTAGATGGTAGCTAAGACTACTAGTATTTGTCCTTGTGATAGTCACCATTTCATTAGTTGCTCATGGTGGCTAATTTCCTTCAGCAGTTAATAAATTCTAAGCCCTAACAGGTCAGTTGAGCAGATTTAAAGTCCTTTTCCTTCTTTTCAGGTATATTAGCATCTGCAGCATTTGATATTCCAGAAAGGCAGGACATGGACAGGTTGTCCTTTGGATTGGTGGGCTGGATAAAGCAGCTTTATAGTCTTTGAGTCTTGTAATCAGAAATAGACATTAAAAACCATGTCAGTGCTGGGATTTATATCCTGTAGTGTATGAAGCCTACAACCAGGTGATAGGATCAGTGGGTGTTTCTGAGTTGCTGGTCTGAAGTTGTTTGTATGTAGTGGTTTGGCTGAAGGAAAATGTGATATCAGCTCCTACCTGCTTTGCTTTTGTTGATTTTAAGTTGGGGTTTTTGTTTGCGTGGCCATTGCACCAGATACTGTAGTATCTGTAGTAGGCACTGTAGTGAGCTGTTGGCAGGCTAAGATCTGCACTCCAGTGAAAGCAAACCAACAGGTCAGGTGAAACTAATCCCATCCATGACAACAGGGCAGAGTCAGCCATGACCTGTACAGTCTGCAGTAATTTTAGCAATGATGCATACTTCCCTCACGGGTAAAATTTTTAGGGAGAGTCAAATGCCGTAACAAAAAGGCTCATATTTCCCTAGGCTTACAGTAGGGTTTGTGAAAAGTCTTCCAGTTTGAATCTATCCTACATCTGTTAGTCCATGATAGTACAGATTCATTACAGAATGATGAATCAGGAGTTTCTGGTTATTTATGTTAAGTAGGACTTTTCACTCCATTTCCTGGTGAACTTCATTACAAGTTCTCTGTTTCCTACTCCACCATCTATGCTGTCATCAGTCACTTCATCATAAGCTGTGCCCTTGAGGTCTTAAGAACTGTGCCCTTCTGGCACTGTACCACTGCTTTAGTGGCTTTTTTAGTACCACAGCTTTTTTTTTGACTCTATGAACATCACCTTCCACCTCTATCTCTGCCTGTCCTAGTGCTGCTCTCAGACCCCATCTAGGCAGTGTTCATAATAAACAAGTCTGGTCTGGGCATTCTGTCTTCCTGTGCACTTCTTCATCCTCATGAAGTGGGAAGAATAACTGATATGTCGTTGTTAAATATGAAGTTGTTCAGCAAAAAAAATGATTTTCAGAAAGTCTATAAACCATTCATTTAGAGTTTTCAAACAATAACAGAGTAACTGGCCTGAGAAGTTTGCTTTTATCCTATTAAAATTGAAAAGGTTATGAGTGATGAATAAGAGCTCATCCGTTACTCTTTCTCTGCTGGTTTCCCACTCGGAAAGGAAATAGTAAACTCTTTTTGTTTTCAGTTGCAACCCAGCTTCTTTGGCTTAGTAATGATGGATTAAACAGCTGAACTGAACTGTGCTCTCTGTCTGCAGATGCCACATTGAAAAGATCATGAGTAGGAAAAAACTATTCAATATATGTAGGGTTGTTTTTATGTAGTGTGTGTTGATAGTCACCAAGATTCCTTTTTAAACCTTTCAGATATATTGGTTGATAGACTCACAACTAAATGATTTATTCAATAACAGGAAACCAAGGCTTGAAGCAGTTGGTTTTTGCCAAAGCCAGGTGACTCGTAGAGTTCTGTAAGGACATTTATGAGATACTGGTCTGTTCAAGAGACAAAGTAGTGGTCCAGGAAAACAACCTGAAGTTCAGCAGGCAAGATCTGTTGCTAAGAGCACTGTCTAGGTAATGCTAGCATGCTGGCTACAAAGAGCTGCACCAGGAACCTCCTGTTGCAAAGTGGTAATCAGCTGCTTGGGAAATGAGAGTCAGTGTACATTGGGGAAGTGTTGCTCAGACACTCATTAACAGCATTTTGTGGGGAAAGTATCTTAAATTTATTGGGCTCTTGACATACAGTAACATTTATACAAGCAGTTGAGTCTGTTTAAGGTGAATTTATAATTCTTTGTACAATTTGGTCACCTCTGGAGCAGGCAAACAGCCTGGGTAGCCTTCAGAAGAGGCCAGGTTTCTTATGCAGGTTGTTACTTCACTCATTAAAATGCATGAATTGATCTGTGCAAAGTGGGAGCTGCCTGCTGGATGGTTCCAGATAGTTTGGAATTCCCACCTGGAGTGCTCCTACACCAATTAATCAAATACTTAACTGCAAAGGCAGCTTGACTTCAGTCAGTCACCTTACTTGGAGTGAGTCCAGTATCTTGTCTAGATGAGTGGTTAGTTGTGGGGTAGCTGGACCACCCGGAGCGTTAATAGCTGAGTGAGGTGAGTGTTGCACACAGGCTGTTACCCAACTGCACTGCAAGTGTAGCCATGGAAGTTTGAAATTGGAGATTGTGAATTAAGTTCTAAATTCATTCTATCATTCTTGTCACAAAGTCAGGTATGTGAGAGAAAACAATTCTGTCTTGCAAACTCAGAAAATTTTAGGGCTTTAGTTTCTAGGTAATGCGAGCACTGAGACTATGAGGTGTAGAGGGTGGGAGTGCCAGAATAGAAAACCCTACAAGCCAGGAGCAATCCCTAAAAAAGAGGAGAGGTGAGCAGTGCATGGCCCTGCAAAAGGCTGACACCTTGTTCAGAGCAGTGACAGTGAGTGCTGGTGGTCCTGGTGTGACAGACAGACTTCTTCCTGACCCCCAAGCTCTGGCTTCTGGCATGTGTCAGTTTGTTTGCTGTTTTAAAGGCTCCTCAGGGATACAAGGACTAATTCATAGAGCTGTCCTGCAGGAGACAGGAAAAATCAGTGTGGAGATTTGTTTGAACAAAACAGGAAAGGTTGTCAGTGTGGTCTCTGTATGCAAACTTACTGGAGCAGATGGAGTAGGTTTGTCATGATCGGACAGAGTAGGAGAAGCGCAAGCTCAGGGGACTTGCTGTGTACTATACAGACACAGAATGTGATGCACCAGCTGGAAATTGAAGGATGACAAATTCAAATTATAGATAAACTGTAAATTTTTAACAATGGAAGTAATCAGCCTCTGGAACAATGTGCAGTGTGTATATACAGAGACACAAAAATAATATTTTAATTAAACATTCTGATACCAGTCTTTGAGATTTTTGAAAGATGTTCTCTTTTGACTACAAATTTGAGCTTGGTACAGAAATAATTTGGTTTAATTTTGATGTTTGTTCTGTGTTGGACTTTATACAGTGTTTTTATATAAGTCTCTTGATATTAGATTTGTTAATAATTGATGGTGGACTAATCATGGTCCTAGCTGTGTCATGGTTTTTAGAGATGTTAACATAAGTATGCTTACTGGGGTTGCTCTCCATAGTCCTGCAATTCTGTGTTATTGTGCCCTCCAGCTCAAGGTGTCTGACCAGATGTGCCACAGGTTGGTGTGAAAGAGAGCTTTGAGTGTGTGGATTCTAGCGTTGCAGGATTAGTTCTTTCCAATATATACTTCAGCCTTTTGGAAAGGTGTCTTTTTTAAAAAATACTCTAAATGTCTGAATAGGAAATTCCATAGTGGTAGTCTAGTCTGTAATGAATTAATAGCCTCAAAAATTTTTTTGAATACTGTTGTTTTCTCTGTTTCTCTATCCTGTGCACGGTGCATCCTGGTTGTGAGGATGAGGGAAGTTTATAATAGTACCTGTGGGACTAAAGAATATGTCTTCCTCATCGCTTCTCTTCCAGAAGTCTATTGACTCTGCTTGTTGTTAAAGCAAATTGATCAGTTAAATTCAAACTCTCCCACCAATATTTTTATATAATGTAATGCTTATGTTTATTCTGTGTATTTATACATTGTTTTTTCTGAACACAGGCTAAATTTAACCCATTTATATAAACATCCTTGATTTTCTCTTTGAGTATAGAAGAACAAATACCTAATTAGTTGTGAAATACTCCTTTTTATAGAAAATGGAATGCTCAATGTATCTTTCTGTTTTTGCAGGCCAAAGCCTATCTCAAGATTGCTATGGAAATATTAAGAAGACTACCAGTACCTCCTGCTTGAAGCATTTACCACTGAAACTTAGCAAAAAAGTGATCTTTGATGCAGCCAATGCAGAAGACCTAATTACATGGAGGCAATGTGCTAGTTCCAAGAACTTCTTTAGAAAACAATTTACCAGAGGTTAAATTATGATTGTGATAATTGTTTTTCCTATCATTGTTTGGCCACGTCTGAAAGGGTTCAAGTATGCAAATGATGATAGACAGTATTTAACTACTGAATTGTAACATCATTAGGCAAGAAGGGATGAAGTACATTTTTTTTATGTGTGCCTTATTTTAAGGTCAAGAGTGAAAAACAGCCTCTCCATGCAAGGAGAACAGTGAGAGGTATGCCAAGACATAAATGCTGCTTAAAAAATTAAATTTTCAGTCCTCTAATTTCCTTCAGTTTTTGTTCAGCTTTTTACATGATTAGCTATCTGACTGTAAGTCCTGCAAGATTTAAGAAGCAAAATCAGTTCTGTAACTGCTGTACTTTTGTGTGTTCATCTTAAAAGAAAATTAAGAAATTCAGCATATACTCTGAAGAATTCTTGTGATGGATGATGAGCAAAATCATTCATTATTGGATAAAGTTTGATCGTGAGGCAGTTCAGAATTTAATGGAGAATGGATTACGTGACCCTGAGGCTTATTTCTTGACTGTTTTACATTATAATGAACCCAGACAGAAGACAAGGTAACAGAGGTCTTCGCTGAAAACCAGTGTTTTTTCCTGAGCTCAGTTTGCCAGAGAATGCAAATGATCAAGATATAATTGCATATTCCTACTACATTGCAGCAACTTGGAATTTGAATATAAAGATATATTTTTGAAGTAAAGAAATAATTGGTCTTCAAACTGCATGGCCTTCTGGTTTATTTTTTCATTGCCTGTGATCTTTATTTTTGTGTTGGTGTGTGGAAGTGAAAGATTATGCCTTCAGGGAATGAGTTTTCATTTACAATTAGATCTTTGAGTTGACATTTAGGCTTTTCCATCTTCACGGTCAAGTATTGGTGACTTAAACATACGTTGTAACCCTGCCATAGAATGAATTTAACCATAATAGGGAGTTCTGCTATTGACCTCTGAGGGATCAAAGTTTTCCCTGTATTCCAAGTACTTGGTCAGAATTTTGGATGTAATTTTTTCTTATTGAAATGATACAACATTAAAAAATTGTATACATTTACATTAAGAATATTTAAGTAATATTCTTACCCAGAGTTTAACATGAAAAATCTAGACACAAGTGATGAGTTGAATTTCAGGCTTAGGTGATTTTCTAAATATGTGAATTATATAGTCCAAGACTGTTGATTTTTTTTTTTTTTTTTTTTTTTTTTTTTTTTTTTTTTTTTTTTTTTTTTGCTTTAGGTCAATCTCTGAACCTCCTTCCCTGCACCCATGAAATCTCATATCAGTGGTCAACTTTTTCATTACCATATTATCGTGGTCTGTAGAATTGATAAAATACTCAGTTCCTTTCAGTTGTCTGATATATTTTACGAAAATTAAAGCTGGCTTAGTGTTCTGCCCTTTTGTACTTTATTGATAACATTTTTTCAAGTAAGTTTTGTCTCTCCGTATTTATTAGCTTTGCTATACATAGAATAATTGTTGATATACGTGTCTGTAAATCTGTGGTGGTTTTGGCTAGTATAATCTTACATTTCAGTAGAAAACCTGAGATTTCTGCCTGGTTTTTAGCAAAAGGCAGTGATATAATCTGAGTGTAGTTGTAATTTTCCTTCTGTTAAAAGGTTTTTGAATGTCTGACACCCAGTTCATGTTGAGCCTGGGTGAACAGTCAGTGTTCAGATAGGTGGTTGTTCATCTCCCCTTTTGTTTCTTTCTCATTATTTCTTGGGTTAGTTGAAGGATGAAATTTGCTTTCAAGTTTTCCTTTATTTTTACTCCATTTTAACTTTTTTTTTCCCCTTTTAATTAAGTACTGTGGTTTTGCTCTGTTGAATCTTTCAGCTGCAGAATTGTTTTGAATACCTTTATCAAGAAACTGTTGTAATGGTTAAGCATAGTTTCTGTGCCAGTTTGAAAATTCATATTTAGTTAGTATTTTGTGGAAGGATTACACAATGTAGTTGATTTATTGGTTGCAAATTGTCAGCAATTTTAAATATATATAAAATTATATAATATGTATTTATATATTTTAAATATTTTTAAAATATATATAATTGTACAGAATTGGTAAGACATTTCTGTGTTTAAGGATACCAACAGTCAACCCAAATTTAAATTGAGAATGTATTTGCTTTATTTCCCACATTCTCATGAGTGAAAAACTGTTTCCCAGACCTTCTCCTGCAAAGTAAATGAAGGACACTGGCAAAGTGTTATTGCTTCTTAATGTTATAGAAACACATTCATATTTTTTTTGTTACACAATACACTGTTAAATACAGAGTAATGAATTCCAGTCAACATACTACATTTGAAGTTGTATTCATAAAATCATTGATGTAAGTTGTTGGATGGGGAGGGAGGTTGGTTGGACTAGTCAGATTTAGCAGGAGAAGGTGGTATTTGACTGCAGTTTCTAACTATAACTTACAGACTTGACACACAGTGCTGTTTGCTCTTTTCAGTTTCAACATTTCACTTTATTCTAACTGATATTTCCTAGCGTGTTAATATGTTTTTTTCTAAAAATGCTAATCCTAGCAAGACGGCCTGGCTTTTCCAGGTTCTTTGCTCACCAGCAAGGAAGAGTTATTGTGCTCATGGCTTAGCAGCACAGAATTACTGAAGTCTGTAGCACTGTGAGTTCAGTTGCACACTGGAAAATGCCACAGAGGAAAGAGAAAGAAAGAGGAAGGCTGGGGAGGCACGAGACCAATCAAGCAGGAATAGGCGCAGAGACAGTTGCCAGTCCCAGTTTACCTCCTGTGTAGGTTAACAGCAAGATTCTCAAGACTCCCAAGATCCTTTTGGATTGCTGTCAGACTTAGTTTTGTGTTCACAACGTGACCCTTTGTACAGTGACCACAGTTCTTGTGTTTGCATATAATTCCTGCAGTTTCTTGGGTGAGGAGTCTAGGGGCTGTGTCTTAACACAGTGCATTTCTTGGCTTTCAGAAGTTTTTGGTTTTAATGAAAATGAAACTGAAAGAAGGTATAGAATTGTTTTTGCTAGTCAAGTATTTTAGTGTAAAATTTTTACTGGAATGTTAAGCTAATGAATTGTTCAGCCTTTGAGAATATGGTTTGTGCAATACTTAGGTGCTAGATTCTCACAACAAAAAAAATTGTGGTTTGAAGTTAGGAGGAAAAAAAGTAGTTTGCAGCTTAGTTTTTGTCTAATTCAATTAGAGTTCAAACTACAACCTGTTTTAGTTGCTCTGATTGGTGATCGTGGTTATGAATTAATGCAGAGGGGAAGTGGCAGAAGCAGGTCACTTGAGTGTATTAACAAAACATCTTCTGTAATTCTTACTTCAAACAGTTGGACTCACTTAGATCCAGTTTAGCAAGTGAAACCCCCTCTTAACATCTTTCCCATAATAATCACTTTCACTGACTGCTGTGTGACAATTTACATTTTGGGATTTTGATAGTTATGTGCAAAGCTTCTTTAAGAGCATCCCCAGTCCTGACACTGACACGTGAGCTCAGTACCCAACTACCCAAGTCACAGGAACTACTCTTGTCCTTCCAGATACAGGCTGGGCATAGGATCTCCATGCTTATTTTCCTACTTGGTTTGCAGTAGTTGTCCAAGACACAAGAAACTTGTTCTACACCCAGCTTTGATTAAGAAGATTCAAATCTATAGCTCCTAAACTTAGGAGAGGTCTTCAGTCACCTGGACTAGTCTTGGCTCAGGACTGTCATGGAATGTTCATCACTCCTTCTGATAAAGCTGTATTGCTTGTGAAGGAAGTAAAGAACATAGTCCTAATCACAGCTGGTTTTATTTTTGGCCTAATGACTTAGGCTGGGCTTTCTTTGGTCCTTATTCCCAGCCTTATTGATTGCTTTTACCTCATGAGGCTATGAATAAAATTATTAATTCTTAGGTTAATACCTAGCATTTTAGATGCTTACAAATTTGAGATAATGCTCTGGGATTTTGCATTTGGATTTTGATACCCACATGTGATTTTATTTCCTCATGGCCACATCTGGCCTATATTGTTGCCATTTTTATTTAACAGAAATGCTTCCTGGTGGAGATGGCTGGGGGAAAGCCTCTTGTTTAAGAAAAATTGACCATAAGATGAATCTGAATTGCTAATTTAATTTCAGAATTGACTCATAATGGCAGGAGTTAGTATGATGATTACATTTTATTTTGGCAGCATTTCAGCCAAGGCTCTGGTTTGTCAGCCATGTATCACAAAGCAGCAAAAGAAAAAAATAATTCCCCAAAGTAGTTTTCAGTCTAAATTTTAAGACTTGCCTCTTTTTTTTTTTTAGGCTCTGTTTTACATTATAAAGATATCAAAGTCTGAAGAAAACTCAGTATATTCAAAAGTCTGTATTTTTCCATTATCTTTGTGTATTCAGAAAGGGTGAGTGTTTTTCAGCAAGAAGAGGATGGGCACAGTCTGTCCTTCCTTATGCACCTATTTGTCTCAGTTTCTCCATTTATATGAGTCTGGATCTGAATACCCACTTTAATCAATGCAAATAAAGGACTTCTTCTAGGGAGTGTGTGAGTCTCTGAACAAGCTAGTGGGGGGAGGAACATCTGCTGTCCTTTAACATTGTTTTGAGGGCTTCCAGATTTATTTGAAGTGTTTTCCCTCATACCATTGGGATTTTCTAAAATTTGTGTTATTTCCTGTGGTCCAGAGTTTTCTCATTTCTTTGAGAGAACGGCAGGAGACTCCTTACACTTGCCTAGGCCATGTATGCTTCCTGTTACTAAACAAGGTCTGTATTAAAAATAAAAACTTCTGGTAACTTTTCTGAAAAGTTAGCTTATGACTTTCTAATGATTCTTATAAGTACTTTTTACTTTTAGGGACAACTTTTTTTTCCCCAAATAATTTTCCCCAAATAATTATGGAAGAAATGCTATAATATATTTTTAAAACCCAGTTTTGCTGCATACTTAGGAAGAATAAAGAGGGTGAGAATCTTATAATCTTATTTAGCCAAACCCACATTCGGTAGAGGTAACTTTGGAATGTTTGTCCACTGTGTAAATGTTACAGATATTTTTTATCTCATTTAAGTGCTAAGTGAAGTTCAGGAGCCTGAACATGCTCAGCAGTAGACATTTGAGGGTGATGTGAGAGGAGTCTATAGATGGTCAGACAGGCAAGGATGAATTTCCACATTGCTTTATTTGCTGAATTGGGAAGTCTCTACATGTCTCTTTTTAGAGGAAGAATGTCTATATAAATGGGTTTTTATCCGTAGTACCTTGTGGCCTCTGCACGTCCCTCTGCAGGATAATGAGGTCCAATGGCTGTTTTGGGGGAGTTAGATTTTAAAACAAGGCTGGGAAAATACACCTCAGCTTTGAAAATCAACCCCACATTTTTTCATGAATGCCAGCACTACTGGCATCTTTCTGTAATGTCTTCATGTCCTAAGCTTTTAGAAAGCCTGTGAGTTGTAGCTTGTTAGCACTTTTTAAAAAATGCATTTCTTATTAACACAGACCGTGCTGCATCACTTTTGTCTTAATTTCTTGATAGTGTAAATAAACCTCTTTTTGTAAGGCAGTTTTCCTTGCCTGTTAGTAATGCATCCAAAAAGTTATTCTTCTAGAGAAAGAAACGACAGAGCTGTTTGATGCTCAATACCTTCTTCCTTGTGGAGTTAATACAGGAAATTACAGTCACTGTTTTAGTGAATTGTTGATTTTGTTACCCTGATGGGATATACATCTTCATTAAAACAAAATGAAACTGCTGATAAAATGCCTGTTAATTATTTAGAGTTTGCAGCTTGTGAACATTGAAAACATCATACTCTAGAGTAATTTATTTGAAATACTTCCTTTTGTAGATTTTTAAAAATACATTTTTCTAAGAAAGTAATCCTATTTAAGATGTTTGGATAAGATCTTTGCTGTTGAAATGGATGAAAAGGTCTGCCATTTTCACAAAGAAGATGACTCAGACAAGTTATATATTATTCCCCATCAGTGCCTGTCTACAGAATCCTAACTATGAATCTGCAGGTGACAGGAGGCAAGAGAGATGACGTACCAGTATTTGCCTGAAATGACCTCACGCCAGGAAGCAATAGGAATTTGTTTTGCACAGCAAAAAATAAAAGCAGGGTTGCATTTTTAAGAAAGGCAGATGGGTCAGGGCAAAGCAGGGGATGTTTTATTTGCTCATAAATGTGACTGGCATCTGAAAGGAAATAAAACATTATACAGTCAGAAATAAAATGCCAGAAAAGTACAGCCATATGACCTGGGATGCCTGGCATCCTTGGGTTGTGTTGGTCCTGGTGCTTTAGAGAGGCAGCTGAAAAATGTATTTACAAGTGAATAGTTGAAAACAGTTGATACATAATGTTCCTTGAGGAATGGGATGTCTCAGTTCTTGGTCAGTCTGTTTCACATCAGATAATGTGCCGTGCCAGGGTGATCATTTCTTAAAGTTAGCATTTTAGCTGTCTTTACCACAGGAGCTGAAGTTGAATGCAATAACAAGATATATAACCTCTGCAAAGCACTTTGCCTTACATTTAGGTGATTCCAAGTGTCAGGAAAATTTTTAATATCTTGCTGAATTATTGTGCTTAGCTTAATATGCAGTAACTTGAAGTTTCATTCTATTCCTGTTATTTTTTTTTTCTATAAGGTTTCACATTTCCATTTCCAGTACTCCACTACTGTTGGTTCCTCAGATAAACATAAGAAGATTTATGTACAGGGACTCCTAGAGGAAATTTTGTGCTTTGACATGAGATTATATTATCTTCTTTAAAACAAAATGGTTAGCATTAGGGTTATTTTCTGTTTAGTTTTTAAGAACTACAGTCACCAGAAGGAAAGATACCAATTGGACATAATTTTGGATCATCAGATTCGAACTCTTTAAACAGTTGCTAACCATACCTTGAGAATACAAGCCCTCAAGCAACATGAAGCTCCTTCTCTTTGAGTATATGAATTTCTTTATTTAACCTTACTGGCATTGGCATGGAACAAATAAAAAACTGTGGCAGATGAAATGCAATCCTTAGAATTGAAAACCACATGAGTTAATGGTCATGGTTAAGGATCATGAAAACACACCCAGAACCCAGGCTCTGGATGCAGCATGTTCTTGCGCTGGCCCTGGAGGAGCCAGCAGCATTCAAACAGCAGGTTTTGCCTCTTAAGTGAGCTCCAAACTCATTCTTTGATTTGCTGTTGAGCAGAGTCACACCCTGAACTGTGTCAGCATTGAACCTTTAGACCATAGGTTTGCATGTCACTAACACAGGAAGTGACTCAGTGAAATGTTTGTTCTTCATATTATCTGCTCTCCCTGGGAAAACATGGATCTATTTACTCCATAGTGTGTTGGTGCTTCTTATCAGACTGTATGATGACCTTGCCAGGGCTGGTGCTGGTCAGTGTTTGTTAGCTGCTGCTGTTCTGTTTGTAGGACAGTTGCTGTTTGTAATACTTGGCAACCGTATTCATGTTCTGCACCTGGAGCAGATCTTGCAGTTCTTACAGGCCTTGATCTCTGCTTTGATTTGCTTTGCATTTGAGTAATGCAGCATTATTTGCAGGTAGCACATGACCCTGTGATTCTCAAGTGTTACCATTCCCAAGATAAAATCCTGCTCTCAGAATGGCCTCTGGAAATGACACCTTACCCTTGTGACTCTACTGCTTTGGAAGGATCTCTGCATGGGCCGGCAGAGTGTGGCGGAGCCGTCCGCTCTCATTAAGAACTTGTTTGGGCCTCTTGGGACAGAGAAACAACTAAGGGGCAACTAAATGGTATGAGGAAAGAGCCTGCCAAGCTATTTCAAACATGAAATGGGAGAGAAAATGTAATGGAAGGCTTGTGACCCAAGGACAAGGAGAGATCGCTCACTGGTTACAGTCATGGGCAGAACAGACTCAACTTGCCAAAATTAATTTATTACCAATCAAATCAGCCTAAGATGTTGAGAAATACACCCAAATCTTGAAGCACTTTTCATTTGTCCTTCACTTCTTCCTGAGATCAGCTTTGCTCCTGAATTCTTTACCTTCTGCCCAGCAGCTGCATAGGGTGACTGGGAATGGGAGCTCCAGTCAGTTCATCACATGTCTCTGTTGCTCTTTCCTCATAAGGAAGAGGACTCTGCACACTCTTTACCTGCTCCAGCAGGAGAAAGGCAGTCATCCACAAACTTGTCCAAATGAGTCCTTCCCCCAGGCTGCAGCTTTTCATCAACTGCTCCAGTGGAGGTTCCTTCCATGTGATGTAGTCCATCAGGAACAGACTGTTCCAGTGTGGATCCTCCATGGCACCACACGTCCTGCCGGGAACCTCTTCCAGCATGGGCTTCCCAGAGGGTCACCTGTTCCTGTATGGGTTCCTCCATGGGTTGCAGGTGGATCTCTGCTCCACTTTGGATGTCCATGGGCTGCAGGGTCACAGATGCCCCACCTCTTCCTCGTGGGCTGCAGGGAAATCTGCACAGGTGCCTGGAGCATCTCCTGCTCCTCCTTCACTGGCCTTGGTGTCTGCAGAATTGTTGCTATCGCATATTTTTCTCCACTCTCTGGCTGCAAATTGCTTCTGCCCAATAACTCTTTTTCCACTTCTTAAATACATTATCCCAGAGGTGCTACAGCTTGGCAACTGCCAGAAGCAGGTTCATCTTGGAATCAGCACCTCTCCTGATTTCCATTGGGCTTCAACTGCAAAAATAGAAGGAGTACAAATTTGGTTGGTTTCTGTTTAAGTAACTCTTAAGTTTTGAATAAACGTTTACTATTCTAATATGTGCTTGTCAAGCATGACTTGGAGCAAAATGTGAAGATATTTCTAATGCTTCTATTGGTCTTCAAGTTGAGAGTGTGTTTATAATCTTTAAAAGAACTATTTTATTTTAAAAATTAGCAGTGTTTAATATGTTCAACTAAGAAAGAAAACGCTGAAAATTGTTTATGGTACACTTTTATAGTTTCTGATGGGCCGTATGAAATGCTATTTTCTATAACCTCTGCTCTCTATCTTAGTGCCAGTAAAATATAAAATAGGAGCCTGGCATCCATGGAGCATAAGGGGTCAAGTAAATTGCAGAGAATAGATTTGTTGTTTGCGTAGTAGCATAGAGAAGCTAAGGTGCCTGTATTGCAGAGCCAAGCTCTTAGTAATGATCTCTCTGCAAATTAGAAATACAATGATTACTAATCCCTAGTTGTAAAAAAGTATTCATTTCACTCCTGTGATGAGTTGGGGAGAATTGGATCCCTCTTTTTCTGTAGAGGACTAGTTAGCAGCTTGACAAGACAGCAGCAGTGAAGTTTCCTAGCAATAAATGACAAACTCTTCATGAGGATTGTTTCATTTTGATTAAGATCAATTTTTTGTCATGAATGTACACAAACTATTAGATTCAGTCCTTGAAACTGCTGAATCTTAACCTCCAGGGATTTTTTTTTTCCCACAAGACATCTGGGAGTTTATTTTGGCACATGGTCCAAAAACCATTGATTGACCTCCAGGCTGAGGTGCACAGCTGTGTGTGTGCATGGGGGAGGCATTCACTGCAGAAGTTGTACTGATTCATCATCTTGCCCAGGAAACCTCTGCCTGGCTCACTTTAAGCCTTGCTTCCTTGGAAGGGAGTTTTGAGCATTTTTGCTCTGTAAATGAGCTACATTGGAAGGTAGTTTTGTGAAGCAGAGGTTCTACAAGAGCAGAAATATTGTTAAAGCCTTCATCCAGGAGCTTGTATTAACTGCTTGTTACCAATGTTTGTCATTTTTTTATCTTCTGCTGTTGTCTTGGTGTAAGCAATGTCAAGTGATCTGATAACAGAAGATCACACTGCTTTCAGAGGGTCAGATGCAGTTGAAATGTATTTCTAGCTCCACACAAAGTGTGTGGGCAGTGCTGCTCTGCCGGGGGCAGGTATTGAGGTGGTCGTGCTAAAGGGTCGATCACATGTGCTGCAAGATGTTATGTGCATCTTGGTGTTTGTTGTATACACCTTGACCAACCCCTTTCCTTGCCTTACAGGGGCTCAAAACACAAAACCTCCTCTTGAAAGGGAAAACTCAGCCTCCTTAATTCGCTGAGAAAGAGCTGTAAAATGGAGGTGCTTTTCCTAGTGTTTCTTGGTATGAGAAATTTTCCTCACCAAGTGAACCCCTGGGAGACATTAGGCTAGGCATGGGCCCCAGAGCTGGGGTTCAGTGACCGGCTGAGCAAGGCTCATCCCCTCCCAGAGCCCATGGTGAAGGCATGGCCCATCCCTGCTGCTTCCATATGGGTTTCACTATTTAATGCTCTGGAGGTTGTAAATCAAATCCAGGTGTTAGAGATCACTTTTGTGGCCTGCCCAGCACTTCCTGCCCCCTCCTTGGAACTGATGCAAGATGTGCGTGTCAGCTGTGGTCTGTTTGGGTGCCACACTGGATTGAAGTGGAACTTGGTGACAATTTCAACAGGGAATGAAGTTCTGCATGCAAAGCTGAGGACTAGGAGTATGCAGAAATAGAGAGATAGACAGAACTCTGTGTGTGTATTTGCAAACTAAATGCAGGGCTCTTTTTAAAGAAAAACGTCCTAATAGCTGCATGTTTTTCATTAGGAGGTAAGAGCAAAAGTGCAAAGTTGTGGTTGTGCTGGGAAACTCTCACACATGTAACTAATGCAGTAATTCTCTGAGTTAGGAATCTGACCTAGTTATTTCTTTTCAAAGAGAAACGTGACTATTTTTTTCTTACTGACTTACTGACTTTTTTTCTTAATGACTGTGAGAATCACCCTTCTTGACATAGCTTCCCAAAATGAGATGTTTCCTTTCATAATTTTAATCTCACTACTCCATTAGGGGATTAAATAAAAACCTTTATTAATATGAAAGGAAGTAAGTGACTTGGGGGCAGGGATTTTACCTGTAAGGTTCATTTTGCTTTGCAAGCACCTTAGAAATCAGAGTTATGCTGTTCAGCTGTTGTGTCACATAGAGTCACCTTGTTAACATCAGATCAAAGTCGCAGTGCAAAACTCTTCAGCACAAGCAGCTTTGTGGAAGGGTGACTACCAGTGCCTGGTTCTTCTGCTCCATCGAGATTGTTTTTTTGAGTGGCTGTAACAGAGTGAAGTAACGCATAGCAGTTTATCTCTTGATTATCTTCAGTAGGAATAGGATTTAATAAATCAGATTCTATTTCTTGGAAATTTGCTGGAGTGCTTTTTTGTAGCTAAACACACAAAACATGTAAACTGCATTTACAGAGAGGCAGATACATGAGACATGAATACTTCTGGTCATAAAAAATTATCCCCATGAAAAGTCAGTGACTTCCTTTGAATTGACTTTTCTTCTGCTTTTCATTATTAAAAAAAACCCAAAAAACAAACACCCAAACAAAACAAAAACAAGCAACCAAACATCCCTTGTTCTTACTTTTCTGTTTTCTTTAAATGCCTCAGTTATTCAACAGAGAACATTGAGCTAGTTCTTAAGTTCTAAATATCAGGAGGCTTTGGAACTGGCAGCAGCATTTGGGTGAAGACTTTCAGAATGTAGCAACCCAAGCAGTATAGTCATTTGAGGTAGATTCCATTAATTTAATTCTTTACCAGAAAATACCCTTATTTTTCTTGGCTTTGTCTGTATGACAGATGCCAAGAAACTTATGTTCCTTGGTAATTTCAGATTTATATGCCTACCCTTACAATATGTTAAAATAAGCTTTTTTCAAGACATTTATGTGTTATTTTAAAATATATATACATTTTCTTTACATTTTCAAAACAGAATTGGTAATATGAAGGCTTTGATTTTCAAACTGGAATGAATTGCTTCTTATTTCTTAAGGTTTTTTATTCTAAATTTTGGTACATTGTGTACCAGACCATTGTTAAAATTATGTGCATTAATTTAAAATCACCTGACAAAAATAAATAGATGTGCAATTACCTCAGATCTTTTTCTAAGTGTATAGTAATAGGATATGTATCATATATAATTGCTTCTAAATCCAACTTAATTGATTGTGACTATATTTATGTAACACTCTCTTCTACAAACTTGCAATTTACATTTCATGAAACACTACAATGTACATTTATAACATCATTTTTGCCCAGCTTATATTAATAGTGTGATTTTGAAAAGGAAAAGAGAGTAATCGTCCTCCTCCCCCTTTGTAAAGCACACCTGGTGTGGCTCAGTAAGGTACTGGACAAGAGATCTGCCTTGCCACCTCTGTTCTTTTTGTCCAGTTTGGAAGTGGCGTGATCAGATGCCCCGGGGTCTTCCTCTGAGATCTACAAAACAAATAAATACAGTAGAAGTAGAACTTCTACTACTTCTTTAGTAGAAGAAGTAGTCTTCTTACACTAAAGAAACAAATACAAAACAAATGTTAGCAGTGGAGGCAAGGAAACTCCTGGCTGAGAAATCCTCTGTTATATTGCTAAAATGAAGTACAAGGAGATGGTACAGATCACGTCTTGGCTCAGGTAATTCTCATTCAGAGGAGGAGAATTGGGCTTTAGCCCAATTTTATGATGTTAAAAAACCCACAAAAACTCAAAAGGGCTGGAATTATCTTGGTCTCCAGTAAAATTGCCTTGAATACAGTTTGTACAAAGATGTAATCTTCATTTGCATCCTGAATACCTGATGCCTGCATATCTTGAAGGTATAATGTTTCTACCAAAAATACCCATGTACTCAAATTTGGCATACAAAAGAATCTCTGCTCCAGGGAATGAACAGGCGTGAACTAACTGAATGCCTGTGAAGAGATATAAACCTGTCTGTAAGAAGGAATGCAAACCATGCTACCAAAACAGGAAGATTTTTCAGCCCAGATCGCTCTGTGCCTGTAATTCCAGCATACATGCAGCAGTAAGGTGTTTGTGGAGCTATTTTTGTATAAAGACACAATACTTGGTCCATTTATTTATGTATGCACCTGATAATGTTCCACCTGAAGCCTCTGTGCTGTCATATTTACTTTGCATACAGGCCTGACTGTGCATCCCTGCTAACTGCCAGCACCTGGGCATCACTGGTGTCACTGCCTGTGGCCCTGCATGTGGCACAGGGTTCTGTTGTACCCCTTGGCAACCTTGAGTTTGTCTTGGGGAACAAAAGGTACTTCCAGAAGAGCTGTAAGATCAGAGCTACCTTCTTCAGCTGGAATAAATAAATCAAGGTCAAAACTCACCACTTTTGAAGAGTTATATTTTCCTATTCAGTTGTGTAGGAGAAGGGAATACAGGTGACCTTGTCCCTGATATGTAACAGCTGTGTTAATTACCCAATACAGCCTTGCCCCTGATGAGTCACAGCTATATCCAATAAAGATAAGTTTGATAAAAGGGAGTGGGTTAGCTGGTCAAGGGATCATCATGGAGGATCATGAACATGAGGGCCATGAAGAAGAAGGATTCTGGGCAGAGAATCCCTGCTGTGAGGTCAGTGCAGTCAGAGCCTGTTGATGGAACCTGCAGTCACAGTCTAGCTGGGTAAAAGCCTGCATTCACAGTCTGCCAGCTAATACCTACAGTCATGGTTTAGCAGGAAATAACCAGCAGTCAGGGGCTGCAAGGGAAACCTCCAGTAGGAGCTTGCAGCAGCCAGAGTCAGTGAATGGTTGGGGTCAGGATGGCTGAGCTGTAAAGAGGAATAAACCAGGACCCTTTTAATGCTGTGATAAACAAGAAATCTGTGTCTTAGCTCATTTCTACCCTTCAAAAAGAGGGCTGCTGCAACACCTTTGGGTTCTCACCATCATTACGACAGCAAGCTCCTGTGGGTGGAATGCTCTTTCTGGTGTGCAAGAGATAGTAATAGAAGAAATAAGTTTGTGTTTTACTATTGTTTTCATAGAACAATTAGGATACTTCTATTAAAATGATGTTGTTTATATCAATTCAGCTATCTAGGCGTGACTCCTGTAATTTTTATAGAGTAGGGGGCTGTCAAGCAATTGGTTTGGAAACTTGGGAGTGGAAATCACTTCTAATGAGGAAAGGTCACCTTAAGTGTGTATGAACAAATACTGCCAGATGTTCTTTCAGAACAATAGGGAACAATCCATCACTTCTATTTCAAAGTTGCTTAGTATGCCCTTATTTTAGTATTTATCTCATGCAAACAGTCATCTAAAAATTCTTCTGCTTGTCTCATTGACATAAACACCTTCAAAAATATTGAAAGTGACTTCTACATCTGTTTGCCTTGTGATTTATTAATAAGCACATACTGTTTAATACATAATTAAAAAAAAACTTATGTTTGTGATATGGGTTGGGTTTTTTTTGTTTTCAGAGAAGTGAGAAAATACCTTTGAGTTTGAATTTTTTTTTTTCCCTTTGCATCTGCTGTAGATACCTATATTTTCTGTCGAGATACCAGGTAGTGGACAAAACTTTGCAAAGGTCAGGGAAAATATCTTTTCAATACAATGAGACAGTGAAATGCTGACAGGGAACCCAATCCTAGAAGGTCACCATTGACTGTGAATAATTTAAAGAATCAAAAACAGTACCTAGATTTGCTTTATGATTTTGCATTAGAATGATGGCCTTAGCCTGCAGTCCTGCCATCCAGATTTTTCTGATGTCTGTTACCAATACCTTTTTTCCTTTTCCATGCTGAGATGTGGTTTCTTAGAGCTTACATTTTTGCCTCCTGGATTTGTGTTTCAAGGTTACTTCCTTGTGCCTTGGAACTTTGATGAAGAAGTTACTGCCTCATTGTTTCGAATATGCTTTCATGCATGATATACCTCCTTATATGCATGGCATATCTACTAAAGAAATCGCAATTATCAAATTGGCACAGTCTGCATATGGCCTGTCAGGGCACCTGGGCATTTGCTGAGTATTGATTCTTCTGCGCAGTGTGAATTAATGGAAAGTTTTAAAACCTGAAGTCCCTTCTTTAACCTGCTGATTTACGCAGCATTGCAGAGGATGCATTATCAAAATAGGGATCTGAGTCAGTGACAAAGGAACTGACCACGTGAGTTCTTGGTGTAGTTGCACAATTTGGGATAGTTAAACTAAGCAAGAATTGAAGAATGACTGTGACGAGCAAAACACTTTTAAACAGCTTGAAAACAGATGACTTCAGACACCATAAGGTTCCTCTCCTGTGACACCTTTCAAACAGCTCTCATAGGCTTCAGCTGGCACCAGCTGATGCTATAAAGGGAGAATTCAGTCATCACTGCCCTTTCTGGCTTTATTTGTAGGGGAGAAAAAGAGGTCAGAGTATCTTAAATGCTGCTGATGTGTGTCTCAAAAAAGGTGACTATTTTAAAACCTTTTATATTTCTTAATGTGTCTAGCTCTCTAGGCAAATGAAAGTGAAGATGAGAGCAAAAAATCAAGAGCTAATACTGGCTCAGGGTGATCTTAAGTTCAGTACAGTTCTTAAAGTTCATCATCAGGTTTTTGTATCCTTCCTGTATATGTCTTTTCCAGCCTGAGATCCCAGGGTGACTGACTCTTCACACAGACTAGAAAAGCACCAGTTTTCCAAATCTCCAGCAAAATTTCCATTTGACATTCATGCACCTGGTTCTGACCTTACTTGTTATGTTTCACCAGCTGCTGGCTGCTCCTTAGTCACAGTATCCCCAGGGCTTCTGGAGATTTTGTAGATATTTAATACATTATGAGATAATGGGTATTTGAAATTAATCAGATCAGTGAGTAAAAGTTGTTTTGGGAGCTCAGAGAATGACATGCTCTGTGCCTGTGAAGAGCAGTGCTGCTTCTCTCTTCTGCTCCCTCCTGGGTTGCATCTGGAATCCAACAGCTCCATAGCTGCTAAAGCTGTGACCCAGAGCTACCCAGGGTGAGGGGAAAGAAGGCACCAATGCCACAAATTTGGGGCTGACATGGGTGTTGTGAGACTGGGTCGTAATGCTCCCAGTGCTCATGGAAAGAGAGAATAATCTCTGCACTCCGGTGCCGTTTACTAAACCACAGTCTGATTTGGAAGCTTATTTCTGAATGCTAATAAAATGGAATTGCCTTTCTGAAAAGTGTCAATGTCAGCACAGCATGCAGACTTGTATACAGACTTTTATAGTGAAGAAAAGAGTTCATAACCTCTTTTACTCTAGTAATTGCTATTCTTAATTAATAAGTCTTTGTTATCTCCAAATTGAAGTAATTCTGCGAGCTGTTCGTGCTTCCTGCTTAGCTTTACTTAATTGTGCAGACATTTGAGTCAGCACTGGCTAACCTGGGTGCCAAGTCCATATGCTAATGCATTCCCCTGCTCTGGGGGCTGTTAGTTAGCAAGCTGCCCGTGTAATGCTGAACACGTGGGAACGGCCCTGCGGTGTGAATGTGCTGGCCCAGCAGACTTGTTTCACTGCCAAAAGGCCTCACAATCAGACATAATTTTTCAGTGTCACATTCCCTTTCAGGGAACTCTCCTGACACAGGCTTTTGTTTTCTTCTTTCTGAACAACCATGAGGTGCTCAGAGATCGGGAAGTAAAACCTGTCATGAGACTTGGGAGGGCTTTGTCTGGTTTGCCAACTGCCTCTCTTCCCTTCCAAATGCTAAGGTAGCAGTTATTTTCCCACTTTCCTCCCCTTATCTTTAGCTTCATAATGCCCTCTGAACCTGTATTTTGAAGAATTATGCTAGGAGATGTAGGACTGAAATATAAACTTAGCTGAAAGAGCAATGCAAGTACCCCAAATTCTCTAGTTAGGGCTGATGGTATAATTTGGCATGCTTACAGTGCAATGCCTTCGGTGTGATACCCTCACACAAAATCCAGCCCCTTGCCCTGTGACCTGTAATTCACAGTGGGGCATGACACTGGGCCTGACTGGGTACCAACCTGCAGGTACAGCTGTCTCAGACTGTAGGTGATGGCAGTGCAATGTGAGGCTGCCTCTGCTTGAGGCTGTTCCAGTTGTGGTAGACCAACAATATCAGCAATGTGAAGTTTGCAGGTGGAGGGAGCATCTCAGGGTGTCAGCTTGGAGAGCTGTGAAAAACTGATCAAGAAACAGCCATTCAAGAAACAGAAGCTCAAGTATAAACTCACCATTCTGATGTTGTTGTAGAACTGAAGAAACCCAAAAGCTTGTCCAGCCTTTCCTGCTCTACCAGTTGGTCTAACAAGAGATGTTACCCCTACCTTCAAACTTTTTAGGCATTGCATTTTCCCTGCTAGTAACTACACAGACATTATGGGCCAAGTTTACTGAGAGGAATGGCACTTCCTAGCATCACTGGTTCACTGGCACAATGAATTTGATCCAGTCTGTCATGTTTCTTGAATCCCCTCAGGTGGGAGGACACAAGCAGATGGATCTTCCCACCAAGGTGTCAGAGAAGCTCAGCATAGGGAAAAGACCAAATTGATCCTTTTTCTATGCACTTACCTGGTCTCTCCTCCACTCTGCACAGCTCACTCTTATGGCTGCAGTGGGCAGTTCTAGGATAGCAGAAGACTCCACAGGGTTCTTGGTTATTGTTGCCTAAATCCAGCTCTAGACCTGTATAAAAAGCAGTGAATAAATGTGACACAAAAAAGTGAAAGGTGAGAATAGAGAATTTGTTGTATTGAATCATTGCACCCATACTACTTTTGCTCTCTCATCTACCCTGATTTTATGGACAGAATTTTAATCCTGTCTCTGTGTTCCTGTAACATTATACTCACCCATAGTTTTCTAACCTTAGTGTGGGATTCTATCATGGTCAAACTTGCAGCTTTCCTTCCCTTTGGAATTCATATCCATCTTTATTTTGTTCCCTACTGTGAGGAGCATGGAGCAGCATCCACTGCTGGTGCTGTGCTCTGATTAGGCAGAATGAATTCTGTTTTAAAAAAAAGGTGGGAGCACTACTTTCTTTTCTTGAGGGCTTGACAACTTTTTGAGGCTTGGGCTTCATTAAAGCAGTGAATGGGACTTGTTATTTTAAAACTAAGGAGGGTCCATAGTCCTTTCACAGTTATGGATGATTGCACATTGTACTCTTAGCAGTTTATTAGTCTAATGTTTCACTTGCTTTCACATATTTGAATGGTGATTTCTGCATCCCCAATAGGCTGGGGAAGTCCTGGAAACAGGTTTAGTATTTCATATGGTTGGAAACTTCTGGGCAGATGTTTTTCTTTGGGAGAATGCTTGTTCATTGGAACTGGTGCTGAGGACATGGATTTTTGGGGTTTTTTGTTTGTTTTTTGGGTTTTTTTGGTTTTTTTTTTTTGCATTTGTATTTTGCTGTAGATGATGCTATTACATAACTAATTTTAGTTGGTACAATATAAAAGAATTAAAAAAAAGAGTGAAAACAAGAATGACATGGATTTACTGGGTTTTTAATGCTCTTTTGCAGGAAATTCCAATTTTTCAGTCCACTCTGGAATGAAGCCATTTTTGCAACTTCAGTAGTTCATGTGAGAGGCATTTTGAAATTGGCCAGCACTGTGTGCTGATCTGCACTGCTTGCCCACTTCTTTCCAGCTGGCTGTGCTGTGCAGCTTTTGCTGTGATCAGTGGTGTGACCAGTCAGGAAGCACTAGAAAGGTTGTCTAAGCATCAGTCTGGAGAAAAGACTGTGGCAGCAGTGAGCAACTTCTGCTGAAGCCAGGCAAAAATGATGCCTGGATAATGGAAGAAAGATGGAGGAGCCTCGCTGGCTGCAGTCCTGGCTTTGGAAAGTCTGAGGGGAGAGTTTAAATCAATTTATTTATCATTTGCATGGCAATGTTCTCTGCAAAAAGGAGAGGGAACTATGAGAGTCCTAGGAAAAGAAAGCAGAAGAGGGGAAAGAAAAAGGAAGGAAAGAATTGATGAAGTTTTCTCATAAAAAAAAAAAGTAGCAAAAGTACTGAAAAGTTTCTTAAAGGAGGGAAAGGGAAAAAAAGTGAAGATAATGGAGCAAGAGTTGACTCCATGTGTCTTAAACATGCTGAGAGAAAAAACAGGATGGCTGCAACTGAGAAGCTACAGAAAGTGAAATTATAGGCAGAAGTGGGGAGAAAAAGGAAACAAGGAAATCAAGTGACGAAAATACGAAGAACATGGTGAGGGTCCCTTCCTAGTAATTTTGTGGAAACAAACAGTGGTTCTGGGTATGAGTTGCTATTTTCTGTGTATTGAGTGAATGATTAGCACATGACTTTTGGTACGTTTTCCCATCTACTTCAATGTCTTGAGAGACATGATATTGCCCTGTAGTCTGGTAACAGGAACAGGTTATGCTGTGAAGTTCTATCACTTTTAATTTATCTGGCCACCATGGGTGTCACACGGAAGGAGTATCTTGCAATTACTCTTTAATTATATGATTAGTTAATAGGGTTTCCTATTAAACACCATGTAACTACATGGAGATTACCATGTAATTACCTTTAGAGGATCCAAAATGAATTAGCATATAACCTGTATTCTTGCCTTGTGGTTTGGAAGGCTATAATCTTGTAATGATATGGTGTTCACTGTGTTGTCATCCTGCCACTACACGCTAATTTCCATGTAGTTAAATGCACAGTAGTTTTCACACAAGTAGTATTTGTGTTCTGTTACCAATTGTCCCATAAACTTGTGCCCCTGTTGGCACTGACAATGACTTCAACCAATTACATTTTCAAATTGCCTGTGTGAAAGTCTTTTGTTATACCCTTTGCTTGCTGTGGCGCTCTAAACTCGGCTGGATGTGAACAGTAAAAGCAATCTTGAGGCAGCAGACTTGATTAGCTTCCTTCATTTGCTTCACCAAATCCAGTGCAGAATGCACATGTTCGTGTCACTGGTGTTTACTGTTCATTTGTGGGAAGCAGTGGCTTCTGGGTAGTGAATGCTGCAGGTAAAGCACCAGTTCAATAATCATAATAAAAAGATGTGTACTTTAAAGATAAGCATCCCTGCCCAAGTTTATGTGGAAGTAAATCCCTTCTGTGTTGTTTCACTTTAAAAACTCAGCTGAACTACTGCTGAGCAAAGCTCGCTTGCTTAATAAACAGAGGCTAGGTTTTATCTTTTACCAGACAAATAAAAATATTTTTTAAATAGTAGCTCTATGATTTTGCATAGATAAGAGCAAATATACCATGTTTATCTACAGTCTCTTCTTTGCTATTCAGTTTCTAATGAAGAGCTCCCTTATACCTCTTGGCTGGGATAAGACAGGAAAAATGACCAATATAAATACAGTTTGGTTGATTTTTCCTTTTTTTTTTTCTTTTCCTATCTCTTTTCTCAACATCTACCTTTCTGAAATGTATTTGATATGTTTTATAGTTTTCCTTGAACCTAGAGTAATCTCAAACACATAAATCAACCCTGTTGTCCTTTCCATTCCTCCCCACCGTTTCCTCAGAGGGCCTTGCTAAGCCCTTCAAGGAGGACCTGGAGGACACTGGCATTTGGAGTGGTGGCTAAGACATACTAGCAAGGTGGGCTGGTTGTGGTTTGGGTCTGATTAATTCTGTTTCCCAAACATTTTGTGCCTTGTTAGAGTTGTGTCACCTGTGGGTGCAATAAATTCACAGTCCCATGTTCAGGCTGCCCAGAAAATTATTCAGAAGGAGGAGACCCAAGGTAAAACCAGACTCACCACCCAGTCTTTGTGTCCTTCACTCTGATGGTGGCATTTTGCTGGGTTTGAATATGTAGGTTTTTTCCCAACCTGTGTCTGGTAACTAGTTCTGTATCTTCCAATAGTTTCATCTAGGCTGTATTTCCCTAGCCTATTTCTACTAGGGAATATCATGAGAGACTGTGCCAAGAGCCTTAATAAGTCAAGATGATGTGCACTTATTCTTTTCTATTGCCATGTCTGCTTCTTTGACAAAGAAGGAAATTATGATAGCTTGACATGACTTGTTCTTGGCAAATCCATTATTGGGTTTTACTCTCTCTCCCTCTTCTAAGATCTTTTAAGTAGTTTGTTTATTTGCTTTTCCTGACTGCTTTAAAAAGGTTTTTCTCCTGAAACTGTCTCTGAGAAATTTTTATACATTATGTATTTTATCTTTATAAAATTCATTACATCTCCCTATCAGCCCTTTCTGGTGTGTATCTATACAATGTCTAAGGTACAAAACCCTGTTGTTGCTACAGTATTTACCCAAATTGGTCTGAAATTCCCTAGCCCTCCATTCACCTCTTTTAAATAAGAGCATGATATGCTCTTTTTCCCTTTTCCTAGACCTTATCATTTGATATTCATGAGCTCTGAGAGAGAGAGCTGCTAATGCTTGTAACACTGTTTTTCACCTTCTCCTTCAAGTATCCCATGATGAAATTAGCCTGACCAGCTGAACTGAACACATCCAGCTACTCTCTAATGTCTTTTTTGCTCTTCCAGGCAGCTATATTAACCCATCTGTTGTTGGTACTGCTAGTGTTAGCAAACTGATTACATGAATTCAATTCTTTGGCCTCTTACATATCTACTGATTGCTTTCTCCCCTATGATCAGCAAACCAACTCTTGGTCTTCTTTTTGCTAGTAGCCTATTTATAGAAATACACTTATCTTACATGGGATGTTTCTTCCTAATTGTATCCCATCCAGCCCTTTTCTGATTTAGCTCCACTTTTATTTTAGATCCATTCTTCTGCGCCCTAACTTTACACTTTTGAATGTTTCCTTCTTATCATGAGAACAGTGAAGAGCCTATGATACAAAGAGATGAGGAGATAAGCACCACTTTATGCTTAAGTACTCTGAATAGATACATGAGATCACATGTATATGAGATGTGTAAATATATGACTGCACAGGAATTCCGATTGCACAAGTGGACACAAGTTCGCCAGAACCAGAGTTAGAGAAAATTTTCCTGAGCTACATATGATCTCTACAGTGGAGTGGCCTTTTATGTGCAGTGTTGCTGCATGTTGTTACTTGGGACTAATGATGTGACTTATCATTTCAAAGGAGATTTCCAGGAACAGAGATCAGGCAGCAGCACTATGGAACGAGACTCTCTCACTGTGCAGGAAAGCTGCAGGATGAACTTGGAGGCATCTTTTATCTTCCAGATTGTTTGTATTGGTCTTCATTTTTCTGTCATTCTTCTCCTTCTCATATTTCACTTTTCTTGTCTATCTTGAGATGTCAAAAAACTGTGAAAATCCATGTGGAAACAGGGAAAGCCCAGCATGTCCAGGCAAAAGCAGAAATTTTCAGGAAGTCAGCAGGTGCTCTTGGCTGCAGTGTCTGTTAGCAGGCTGAGAGTGAGCCACTGCCTATGAGGTTATTGTGGTGGCACTGGAGTCACTTGGTGGAACTGACGTTCTTATTACCAGAGGGCTGGAAGCTGCACTAGTGATGAGGTCTGTGATGTCCTCCGTGGCATTTTGTGTGATATCAGGAGCACAGCAGAACTGTCATGTAGCACCAGAATCTTGTATGCCTATACTAATTTTACGGACACAAATGAGGAGAGGAGCTTTGGCACCTCATTTGATTCTGTTTACTTGAAATCTCTGAAGGTTACCAGCACTGCAAAAAATCCCCTGTTTCTTTACCTTTGGATATGCTACTTTGAAACAAATGATCTGTAATGAAGCTGTTATCACCTGAGGTGTCTGAAATCTGGTATTTGATGAGAAGGCGAGTACAGCATTGACCATCTTTGTCTACTTTCTGGTCTGTGATGTATTAAATAACTTTGGGAACGTGTTGTGTGGCTTGTGCTGGCTCTGAACCAGAAGCAGCTTTGTGTGTTTGATAATGAGATCAATGCCATTGGGGGCAGACTCAGTGCTCACTCTCAAGTTTAGTGCATGATGTTTTGTGCTGTCTGCCAATAAAAGATTTCTGCAGTACTCAAAGTCTGCCTTCCTGGAACCTTTTTTATTTTTTTTATGGTTAATTTCTCTCCTGTTATGGAAAAATCCTAGTGGTCCAGGAGGATACTGTTCTGTGTGGTGAATATATACATAGTTGTCTAGACTCTAAAACGCAGGAGAGGGAGAAATCTGTGGGATATGTTAAGTTCAGATCTGGGAACAGGTGCAGCCTCCTTCTGAGATAGTAATGAGGATATTAATAGAATAATATAGTAGCTGACAGTTAGAACAGGTGGAGTTCACTTTTTGGAAGCATATGAAATGTATCAGTGGCATTCAGAGTTTCATTTCCTTAAACTTCCTGTCCTCACAAGAGCTCTGTTACTTTTACCTGTTCTGAATGGAGCTGGAGAGAACATCCTGACCGAGTCATGGCACTGGGATTTCACTGAGGTCTTAACTAGAGCTGTGCAATGTCCTATTGACCCTGCAGTGGTGCTGAGCTGAAGGATTGTCCTGGTCTCGGCTCTCCTTCCCTACCTGAAGGCAGCATCATTTGGCCGTGTCACTGACAGACTGGTTCCTGTGATGGCAGATGCACACAGGGTGGATTCTGTACTTCCAGCTTTCATTAGTTCTGCTCCTGGATTTCAGACTTCCATATGGGTCTGGAAACCTTGGCTTACCTCCTTCTGAATGGTGCTGTGATCTGGATAGAATGGCAATGGTGTGTTTTGAAAATTGTTCTTGAATTGTCCCAAAGAAATTAATATTTAGCACTTTTTAATTTAATTTGGGTTTGTTTAGTCACCTATGGTAACCTTTTTCTCCTCTCTTGTATAAAATCTAGATTTTAAGAGTACATTTTTTCCATCCATCTTTCTGAGTCTCAGTTGAGAGCAAAATACAGTTACCTCTCAGCAGCTGTGCATGAAGAAATTTTCTGAGGAACCAGACTGCTGTTTTCCAAATATTTTCTTACTTTTTTTTCTGTTGCAGCGACTCAGTAGACACAAAATCGCACCCCAAGCACTGTGGTATGTTTAAACTGTATGGTTATCTTTCCACAGTTGGAATAAACAAGCATAATTTGTTTAGAAACTTCTATTACCCTCTACTGTTCTCTGTTGTAACTCACTTGAAATATTCACCCTGCAGATGTTGAAAAGGTAGGTGTCAAAATCATCTGCTTGTGCTCCAGCCCCGTTATGGAAATGTTACTAAATTGTGTCATACTTATTTACAAAGCTACATGACTTAAATGAAAATATGTCTTTCTACTGTAAATATTTTGCCTCTTAAAATACTGCTGAAATAACTTCTGAGAAAAAAAAAAGAAAAAGGTGAGTCCTAACAAAAAAAGAAATGCTAAATGAATTCCATATATACAAGATGGTATTTGTGCTTTCCAAATCAAAACTGGCAGGAGACTGTTATGAAATGTACTCTGACCATAGCTATTCATGGAGAGCATAAGACTTGGCAATGGAAAAGGCACTACTTGTGTATGAATCATGATTTATATCCACATGGCATTACCTCAGTCTGCAATCATACAAAGCTATGCTCAAACAAATAATCACTAGAACCATTATTACATTTTCACATATTTGGTACGATGTTTGAAGGTGTACAGACATGATAGAATGTATTTTTCTAAGCTGTAGTGGGATGAACATGTTTCTTACCAGCCTTTGTCACAGACATTTCACAGGCTGAGTATTCCAAAACCATTACAGTGTCTCAGATACTGAGACAATTGTTTCTATTTTTTGAGCAAAAGAAGTGTAAGTCTTCATTCAACTTGCTGGTTACCTGAAGTTGCCTAAGTACCATCATTTCTATCTCTAGGTTTTTGCTTTTAAATCTTCCAAGGGTCCTGTCCTTAGGCTAAGGTCACAGTCATAAAAAATTTGACAATTAATCTGGTCCTTAATTAATTTGAATTAGTTTCTGAATCTTTGCTGTTTCTATAATATGCCTTTGATAGAAACAAAGGTAGTGTCCTACTGCCTAAATTAGAGATTCAATTTCGAGAAGAGACTTGAACTATTTCCACTTCTGAATCTGCTACATTATATGGCAAGGCTGGACAAATGTGCTCTGTATGGATGATCTCCCTTGCATAACAAAATTAAGAAAATTATATTTATGATCATTAAATAAAGATCACATTCACAACAGAGCACAGACAAAAGGGAAAAAAGTGGCAAAATAACAGATGAAAGCAAATACTTTTTCATCAAGGTGCCATGTGATTTTGGGACTCATAATGAAAAGTGCAGAATTAGGCAAAAAAAATTAAGAAAGGGATTAAACATATAAATTAATTTCAAGTAGAATACACTGCTTGATGATGTTGACTGGCAGAGCATTATGGTAACAGAGCATTCTATATAAAACCAAGTATTTGTTCTCCTGTATTTGACCAGAGTTTTAACAGCTTGAATGAAAATCATGTCCTCCTTCTTTACCTCTCAAAAAGCTGTGTATTTAATCTAAGCTAATCTTTTAAACATTGTGTGTAGTGTCACAGGAGAAGGGGAGACAAGGAGCTATTTCCTTAGCATTTTAAAGCTTTGGTTTGGCAACGAGCTCTCTATCTGCACCAGACAGATACTTCATCAGGTCTGGGCTGCAGGAACTCTGCTGCTCATGCAGAGCTTGGGTAGCTGACACTGCGAGGATGCTGCGTTCGGACTGTGGGCCTGGGCAGGGGCAGGGGCAGCATGAAACCACACAAAGCTCCTTCAGGACTGGGACATGAATATGATCTATAGAGATTACTCTTCTAATATTATCTGTGTCTAGACAGATGAGTATGCTCTTGTTAGCTGATGAGTTGTGTTAATGGCATTGGTAGCAATGTGTCTTCAGACATCCATTTACTTCCTCTAAGAACTGCATTTATGATATTCCACAAAGACTGTACACAATTCAATAGATGTTGAAGAGCCTCTGAATGTTTTTTTTCACAGTCCTGATGTTTTATTTTAAATAGCATGTCATTTACAAGACTCCCAAAGACAGATAGCTTTCCCTGCTAGCTTGCAGTCACTCTGCAATTATATGGAACAGACGTTGAAATGATGATGGTGGCGTCTCACTGCTACATTTTGCTGCTGCTGTGATCTAATGTATTTCAGCAACGAGCTATTCCCCCTGCATTTTGTATTCATCAGATGTCAACATTAACACACTGTCACTTCTAGCAGCTATACTCTCTTTTTTCAAACTTGTAAAATGTTTTCTAATCTAGAAAGTGTCACCATATAAGTGTAACTGTAAAGGTGGAAGTTGTCCAATGCAAAAGAGTGATGCCTTACCTTTTAAAATCTTATTCTGAGTCTTAAGATACATGTAGTGGCCTTTATGGAGTTAAGTGTACAGGACCAAATTTCTCATGCTGTAAACTTAACTTATATTGTTCTCTATATCCATCTGCTTTTGACAAAAACACTGATGTGATGTGCACAGTGACATTTGTAGCTATTGTTTTAGTTTGGTTTCTTGATGATGGTTTAAAAACACCTGTTGAGGTTCTGCCCATCCTTGACCACAAGATAAAAAGCAGAAAAAAAAAAAAAAAAAGGATTACGTACATTAGATTTTGCTCACAGATAACATCACACTCATGCTACTGAAAAATTCTCTGTGAGGTTCCAGCCTTTCCTAAGTATACTGCACCTCCCTTGGGGATGTGTGCTTGTTTACTTCACAGAGGTATTACCTATCCTTAGAGAAGTTCACAGATCACAACGTGCATTCTGTAGCTCCTTTTTCATCTCTGTGATATAGAAGTCTGACAGGCTAGTTTTTATAATGGAACAAAACAAGGAGTTCTAGAAAACAAAGGAAAAGTATTTGTTTGGTCTTCATCCCCATGACTGTAAATCAAGAGACCAAAGACGTATGGAAAGTGCAGCATACTGAAACAGTGAGTAGAAAAAATGTCCTCAGTGTGAGTTGGATATTAATACATGTGGAAGAGTCTGAAAAAAATATGAACTTTTTCTTTACCTCGAATCTCTTTATTTTTCTCTACATATTTGGTTTACAAACATGTATTGCAATGAAAGTTCTTTTCACACATCCTACTGGTTGAAGATTTCATTTCTTGTGCATATCTAAAAATACATAGAAAGATGAAAAAAAAGTCTGCATGCAGCAGTTTACCACCATGTGAGGACTTCCTCTGCATATGCTCAGTGTTTTAAAACTGCATCAGCAACAAAAAACTACACACGCAGCCTTTACTACTGACCTGCATTAACTCGTCACTTACCAGACAAAACTCCCCACTGGAATATTTTCCCGCTGCTAGTTTGTACCAAGGCTGCACCTTTGTGCACTGTACACTGCTGAAGAATCTTCAAGATCAAAGCCTCATGCCTGAGCATAATCTTGTTCCTGACATGTAATGCCAGGCCCTTTTCACTGTGAGTGCTTTGATGAAAAACAGTCAGGAAAAATAACAAACCAAGAACAAACTGAGAGAGGAAGGAGGCAATGCAATGTGTTCTCACAGCTTCTGCATTAAAGCTAATGTGTGCAAACCCCCTGTTTGGATAGGTTTCTCTTCACTACCATTTTTTTTTTTTTTTGCCAGTTTCTGTTTCCACTGTCATGTCTGGAGACTTCATTCTCATGTTCTTGTAAGGTGAAAACATAAAGGATCTGGGATGAGAGCACGAGACTATTTCCAGCCATTCCCAGTGTAGAAGGAATGGTGCAACCTCCCTTGGTTCACCCAAACCTGCACCTGACCATCAATTAGTGCATGATATTGTGCATTATCACCTACCTGGGAGGTTTGCAACAAGCTTGAAACTCTATGCTGCCCTTCTATGGAGCCTTTCTCTGCTCAGGAGTGGCTGTTCTCAGTGACTGATGTTTAGTTCTGAGTCTCCTAAGGAACCATCAACATATTTTGTTCTGTCAGAAGAGGCTAGGACACAGGGCTGAGAGTGGACATCAGAGATGTGGAAACTCAGGAGAACCTCTAACACTTCTGAAAAGGCAAGCAAGGTTCCCAAAAAGAAAATTATTGAGTACACAGAGGAGAAAAACCCCTTTGTGAACCCTATTTGAATACTACAAAATTTCAGTAATTCCAGGAAATGGGGGAAAAGGAACCACTTTGGAAGTCAATGAGGAACAATACAGAAAAGTACTGTGCTGATATAGTTGCTGTGTCAAACGACTTATGGCAGGAGCCAGGAAAAAAGCTTTCCTCTTTTTTCCTCCTGTTAGAATAGGACTGCTACCACCCTGGCTGGCAGTTACATTGAAATACTATGTTCCCACTCAATCTTTTTACCTGAAGAAGATGGACGCTCTCTGCAGGAAGTCTCTTTGGGTTTCTCTCTGTAGAGAGGGCAGACAAAAATGGTTGCAAAGAGAAGAAGGTTTTTCACTGGAGTCAGGGCACGGTCCTTCAAGTGGCTGCTGGGGATCTGTTTGTGCAGCTGCAGCCAGAGCACCTCAGAAGGTACCACAATACAGCAGAAGATGATTGCCCAGTAGCTCTGCAGCTTCTGCCCCTGGGCCCTGCTGTGCCCTGAGGTGTGTGTTGGCAGGCTTTCAGCTGCAGACACATGAACCCCAAGGAACAGCTCAGGAGTTTTGTGTCTTGTGGCATGTCAAGCACATTTCTTTATCCAGCTCCTGCAAGTGTATGGGCATTCAATTAACGCCAGAAGAAAAAAGGCTTGGTATTAAGAAGATATATGTTCTCTTTGTGCCTTCACCTTTACCTAGGGGAAAGTCCTATTACATTCAGTAAAAATTTGCTTAAGCTGATACTTTAGCAACGAATAAGAAAATGGATTAAAATTGCTTTTCTGAGATTATTTGTGGCAGCACTTTTTATATACTAGACAAATTACAAACCCATAGAGATGGTTGTGGAAAGTTCAGTTGATGGAAAAAACCCACTGGATTACGTTTAGAGAGACATACAATAACCTAAACAACTACTCCACACCAAAGCAGTCATCTGTACTTGCTTCTCCTGGGCTGTCTGTAAGGATCTGCCAACCCATAATCAGCAAGCTGAGAGTCAGTAGGGAATACAGAGATTTTCTCCCTCATTGGAATCAATGCTCTCTTTACCTTATCATGCATTACTGCCAATAGCTGATTTTACCAAGTTTGCCAAGGGTCACAGCTGTTGTATATTCTTACAGCTTCCCTTGTATCTTGTATTTCCTTAGGTTGGTTGCTGAGATTACTTAAACTATCTGCTTTTAATTAGCTGTCTATGAGCAGATGTTTCAAGGTGCCTAAGATTTCGCTTATTCTTGGTTTTTGTATAATGCAGGAACTAGTATGTGACAGGGGTGTTTCTCTGGCACAGTTGCACTACTTCCACTTTTTATCAATAAAAATCCTTTGGGTTATTTCTTTGCCAGATAAGAAGAAAAATCCCCTTCTGAGCCACAGATGATATTACTGGATATAGGCAATGCCAACCTTCCACTTTTGCTTTCATTATTTTAATAAGAGGTTTTCCTTTCTCATACCAACAGAAATAAGTGCTGATAATAGATAAATAGAGCATGGGTTAAATTCCACAAGTGACATTAATGTTTGTACTTTTACAAATGTTGCTTGTAGTAATTGCACTTAAACTCCCTATCTTTTTTCCACCTTCAATCATTAGGTGATGTCACCTAGATTGTAAGACTGGAATTCACTAAAATAATACAGCATGAATCCAAGTGCCCTTCATCTATTATTCTCTCATCTGCCCTTTCTCTCCCCTTGGACATACCAGTTCTTCAAACACTGGTCCAATAGAAGGACTTAGTGCCTGCATCAGCAATTAGAAAACAAACACAAACCCCAAAGGAAACAACCTCATAATGTGCTGCCATTAGAAGATCTAAATGAGGAAGCTGCTACACACACTGTGTTCTTAATGAGATGTTTGCATCATGTGATTTTTAAAGCATTATATTTGCAGTGTTAACCATTAGTTGGTCACTGGGAAAAGCTGACATCCCTTAAGACGTCATGTTATCCTAGCGGATATCCTATCCTAAAAAAACTATGGGTATGTACTTCTGACTGGAAAACATGCTAATGAACTGATTCAAGCCAACCAAATCAGTCCATTTCAAACTCTCAGAGACTTCTGAATAAAGATCTAACACCCACACAATGCGGATCATCCTCAAAATCTTTATTCTGTGCCATGAAAATTCAGGGAAGTTTTCTCTACTGTCTCTCATGGAAACAGGCTCAAACATGTTATCCTGCCCACGGTGACGGCAGCATCAAAACTGGCAGACTTTATGTGCATTGCAAGAACATAATTATCTACCATTTGATATCTGAGAAAGCTGAGCAGAGAATGTTCTCCATTGTTATACATAATAAAAAGTAATAAACAATTTTTTTTTCATAGACTTTGAAAAAAAAAATTAAACCCTTTTAATTCAGGAGAAACACAGATATACTTTGTCCAAAGACTAGAAATACATAGAATAAATACTTTTTTAAAGGTCAATACATTTGCCCAATCTATATTCTCATAATTGTTTTTCTAAATTGAAGCAGGTGTAACTTGTATAAATGTGAAATTATTTGTGAAATAAACACAAGACTGTTTTCTTACAATGATTGTAGATGCCACTGAATAGAAGAGACTCAAATGATTTTTCTTTGTAGATATCATTCTGTTTATGCAGATACTTACATTCTGGTTTAAACTTAATGTTTTATAAAAATATGTAATGAAAGAACAGTATACAATAATGAGGCTGTCACAGAGCTAACAGAGACTTTCCTTAATCTTCTTCAGAACAGTCTCCTAGATGAAACCTTGTCTTTAAGTTCAGGTCAAAGACAAGGAAGTTAAAGCCAAACCTCTAATCCAGATCATCTCTGGAACAATGCTTTACATGCCCCTTTTTCTTTTTCCATGCTTGTACTGCTTATAGCAGGCAAGAGAAAGAACAGTGTGAAATATTACAGCCTGTGACTGCTAAATGTGCACACATGGTCTGTGTCCAGTCATATTTCAATTTTAAGAGGGATGCAACAGTCTTGGTACCAAAGCATTGACTCTACATATCAGAGCAAGGTTATGTTAACTTGACTGATCTGATTTGATGAGCTGCATTAATAGTACAAGCTTCTGGACCTCATTTGCATTAGATGTAACAGGGAAAGCAAAAAGTCACAGTAAGAAACATTTTTCAGTATAAGGGAAGGAGTATGTGAGCACACAAATCAGTAGGGTCACTGGGAACTGCCTTTCTGGGGAATTTTGGCCATCTACTTCAGAAGTGATCAGAGTTAAATAAATAGCAAAAATGATGAGGCACAAAGGCTGCCTCAAAATATCCTTTTCCCTAATGAATTGCCCACTATCAGTCCTGGAATGTGTTAACTGCACAAGCTGTAACAGAAACAAGAGAAACTTATTTTTTCAGTGACGTGCAGAGCTGCCAAACTTATTATCATATCACAGACATTCCCCATGAGTTGTGTATATCCTGCATGCTTGTGCTTTCTTATCACTGAACATTAGAGTCTATATTACACTACATAGTGCTCAGCTGCTTCCCTTTCATGGAGGCTCATTTATCATGTATTTTGGCTTGTGTGAGGATGAGATTAATGGCCTTCTAGTGGCTGCCTGATTCACTCCTACTTTTCATAGCTCCTCAGTATAGTTAGCTGTATTTGTTCTTAATGTGTGTATTAATTATGCTTAATCACCTTGCTTAGCTGGGAGAAATAGAGCATTCCCTGACCATACATCTTTGATCACTGTTCTCCATGAAAGCCAAACACTATCAGAAGAGGATCCCCACTCCCCATCTTCAGTGCTACTATCCCATTTCTCCTGTCCCATCCTTTCCCAAAGGATATCTGTAAATTTTCCTCAGTGTGTTTTCTGTATGCAGTTGGATTTTGGTCCCTGTTTTGTCAGGCACAGACCTCTCCCTTTCTAAGCTTCACTTTCTATCCTTCCCTTGTTTTCCTGATGCAGCCTAAGTAATTCAGCTAATAGTTGTTTGACCCACAGCTGCAAGCTGTGGTAATACTCAAGTAGGAATGAACATTTAGGGTATATTCACTCTATGCACATTTTAAATCCACCTAAGCAAAATGTAGAACACTGTTTGTTCCTCTAATATGTTGATGAGGAACCATAAACTCAGCCAAGAGTGGTAAAATTTCTCTGAAATTGTTACTTTGTCCAGAGGTTTTCCTTTTCTCAATGGATTTAAATACTGCACCACATAAGTTATGTTGTGCCAAATATAAGACTTTGCATCAAAGCTGAAAGAGATATATTCCAAGGTGGAATCCAAGTTTTTCTTTCCTATGCATGTTCTTATGTGTGTTGTTTTATCTATTGCCATTTCTGTGAGAGAGCAGCCAGAGGATAAAATGAAGAGCATCTTCTTTCAGTGGTGCAAAAAGCCTGTGTTTCAGCAATAGACGTCTGTCTCCTGGCAGGCACTGCCTAGAGCTTTATTCTTCTGGTGCCCTTTGTTTTGCTTTCTATTCTTACACTCTATCAGGCTCTTCCCTGGAACCAGTGCCTCAAGACACTTCCCTTCTGGACACTGCTTCTGCCCTCCCCCACACTAACTGCATGTTGAACTCTGCCAGTTCCTGTTTTAAGAATGCAATGTTCTTGAGAGCTGACAAAAATATATTTTGCAGTGGCATTTCATTGAGTTACCCAGCTTTCCAAGGGTCAGGGTAACAGCCTGCAACAATGTGGCCTGCAAAAAAAAGTCAATAAGTTGCTTTTCAAAATCAGTAATGCACAGATAGCAAGTCACGCTCCTCTGCCTTGCTTCTGCTCTGTCTCTAAAACTTTGAGTTCCCATCTGTCAGTATTTTCTCTGGGACATCTTGCGTCTCAATGTAATATTCTGTGCCATTTTCTTTGACAACATTCACCAGAAGTGTCTTCAGCAATTAAGGCAACTTGAGGTGAACAAGTTCTCCTCTATTTTATTCACACTCCATGTTCTTTTAAGAAATCTCTGGTTGTCTCTGTCCATAAGAAAAGGCATAGGCAGCAAACAGCAGAAAAGCCATTAGCCTACTTTAGTCATGTCCACATTTTGCCTGGATTTCAGATAATCAGTTTAATAAAGCCCAAGATGTTAACTTCAATACAATTTAAATGCCTAAATCTAAAATGTTTCTTTTAGAAGCCTAACCTTCAGTTGTAATGTACTTTAACCTTGTAGGCTAATTAATCATCTGGATAAGAGCCTTTAACAAAATGTCCACAGGGCTGTGGCATAGTGAGATTTTTAACGCCCTGCATCCATTCCCACTATTCTTTGAAACATATTGTCTGAGCAACATATGGTTAAAAGAACAATCCAAGTCACGGCCATGCTTCCATTTCAAAATCTTCAGGGCATATTGTATGGACTGTAGTTACCTCACAGATGTGCCCTTGAACTCTCAGCTACTGGTTCCTGGCCTTCAGCTGAGGAGCATTTTGGGTTGACTGGATTAGTCCTCCCAGCCTCCTCCAATGCCAAGTCAGACTAATTAAGTTATGTCATTTTGGTAATGGTTAAACTTTGAAGTGAAATTCTTTAAAGTGTTTTCCTGCATTCATCTTCTGCTTCTCATCACTTTGAAACACTAGGAATTTACTGTCTGAAGCAGCTGTGACATATTTTCTTCTTGAACTGCTACAGCTGTTTCCCAAGCAAACTGAGGAGCTTGGCACTGACACCCCTGTACTTTTCCATTCATACTGCCTTTGAAGAGAAGGTCAGATTCTCTTAACAAGGGCCTCTAGCCCTCTGAGGGATGAGAGACTTCCTTGCATATTGGAGAAAAGGCATCCTGGCTTAGCATGGCTGAACAACAGGTGTAGTGTTTTGAGGATATGGTCTCAATCCCAGGTCCTAAATACTGATGTGCAGACCAGAGTTGCTTCTGGCTTAATTCACTTGACATCAACTCCTCTTGCCCTATCACTATGATAAAATTCAAGCAGCTTCTTTGGTAAAACCAGCTCTGGGAAATAGGCACAGTCTGTGCAAGCACCAGGAAAATGATGGAGCTGGCCCCCAGAACAGCTGTGTCTGTCACTGTACCTGGTGTGTTGCTGCCATAACCTTGTAGAGGTCTGCTCATAAACCAATGGGGTGGTTGGGAGTGGGTGTACATTACTAGGAACAGAATTTTGTACCTAGGGTCCGTACTCAACAGAGTTTGTGTGGGAGATTTTTGCCAGTAGGTCCCCGAAAACCCCCCAGGAAAGTGCTCAGGAAATGGGGCAGTACAATCATGGCTGGGATGACATGGGTAGTGTTGGCACAACAGCCCTGGATGCACTACAGAGAAATATCTGAGTCTGCTACAACCTTTTCATGTGAATAATTGCTTTTCTTTGTCACACCTTCAAACCCAGGAGAAGCCAAAAAGAAAAAAAAAAAAAAAAAAGAAGAAGAAGAAAAAAAAAAAAGCTGAAGGAGACTAATATTACTGACCGTTTTTCAAAAATAAAAGATGGTTGCTAATAAGTACCTCAGTCTCAGCTTAGGGGTAAAATAACAGTAATCAAATGATGATTTATCCAAAAAGAGGACAGAATTAAGCACTGTGCCTAAAAAGCAAAGTATGAAAAGAGTAACAGGGGCTTTATAGCATCATCATAATCAAGCTGAACGAATGCACATTAGCCATCACATTGATGTTAATAAGAAGTGAATTCTTTTTTTCTGGATGTAGATTAACAAGTGAAGCCTATGCATTAGTAGTAGTGGAAATACTTTGTCTAAACCAAAGAAAATCAGAAACTGTTGTTCTTTAGCACCCTTCCTCATGAAGAAACTCTGCTGCAAAGATTTTTCAGCCAGCATGAGGCAAGGCTGCATGTAGGGCAGATCCCAGCATTATCCAGCCCTCTAGCAGCATTTGCAGACTGACACAGCAACCAGCTGCCCGTACAGCTCTCCCAAGGCTTGGCAAGACTTACAAAATGAAACCCGGTCACTTGGAAAGTGTGGGTTACAGTAGCAGGGGATGGTAGAGCTCTGCAGGGGAAGTTACAAGTATTTCATGCCACAGGGGTGTAAATCTCTCTCCTCAGTGGCTGCTCTAACTGCTTTGGGACTGCAGCCAGCAGCTGGATATTGCATAGCTGCACTCCTGTCAGGACTTGGGCGCTAGGCCTCTTTCCAAAGCCTGGCAATTAAACCAGGAAGACATTCAGTTGAGGGTTAATTTAAAGCCTTGACCGTAGTTCTAACCAGAACAGGAAATTCCATCATTTAGGAAGAGTGGTAATGGTTCTTTGCCCAACAACGAAGGGAGAAGCATGGAACAAAATCCAACAGTGTGAATAAATCTTTGCCCCTCTGGTGAACCAAGATTCACCTTTGTAGGTATTTTACTGGATAATTACAACCCAGTCATAAAGAAGGAGGAACAAAGAAGCCTTTTTTGCCCCCAGCAAGAAATGGCTGCTGATCTGATGTGCACTGTGGGCTCTCAGTGAGCTCTCCTTGAGCTCTCCTGCAGGATGCTGCTCGCCAGCACTCAGGGTATGACAGTCCCCTGCTAGCTGTTCGAGCAAGGCACTGTGCTGCTTAGAGCAAGGACTGCGCCAGAACAAGGATGTCCATGGAAAACAACCTCTGTCACGACACGACAGCCTGCGGGTGCGGTAGGGATGAGCTGTTCTCACTGCAGGGAAAAGCTCCAAAGGGATTGCTAATGGATACTGTACATCTCTGACAGGGTTTCAGTGCAGTCTTTCACCGTGTGGAAAACTTGAAGATGTTGCTTAATCTGTTCATTCATTCTTGTGGTTTCTTTTGGCTTGTAAAGAGGCATGGAGTGAATGTCATTTGTCTGTACATCTATAGTCCAAGACAGACCTGTTGAACTTTCCTTTGAACATTGCTTTTCTACATATAAATATCCCTAGTGGAAGAGAAACTGAAGTGTATTTTTTCCCAGGATGTGTCTTTACTAAGCCTATTAGACTGTTTTTTAAAGCTCTTTGTCCCACTGAACATTTAAGTGCTTTATTCAGGCTGTTTTATTTAATCTCCTCTAGCAGCAGGAAACAGTTTTGCTAAACAGACAGGGAAAGCTTTGAGAAGGAAGAAGGTAGTCAGTGTAGGTAGTAGCAGAAAGCAGGTGGAAGCTACTCCTACTTTCTATTTTATTTTTTCATCTGCTCTTTGTTCCCTTCTCAGTCTACTGTTTGGGCAAAGCTTGATATGAGGCGTGTGTGGTGGAGGGAAGAAGGATGAGCAAGGGCCCTTGCCCTGGCTGCTCCTTCTGGATTGCTGACTGCTCACCTGAGCTGTGAAATATCAGAAGGCCTGACAAGTTTTATGATGTGTTTTGCAAGACAGAGTAGTGTGACATGGATGCTGATGTCTAGAAGAGGATCTAAATGTGAGTCTTTATGGCAGCTTAGAAAGCTCATGAGCTCTCAAGCTCTCAAGCTCCAGCCTTTGCAGTGTTTCTGGCTGGAAAGCTGAGGTTGTTGCTTGGACTGTCAGCTGATATCTGTGAACGCTATTCTTTAGCACCTATTTCTCTCTATGGAACATGAAACAGTGGGCTTAGGACCAGGAGTCACTAGGCAGCAGGGTGGTTAAGATGTTGAACCCAATTCACCTTTAGAAGTGAAAGGCATATTTATTTCCTCTGTACAGTACTGTTTGCAATCTGGCAAGTGCAATTAGCCCTTGTCTCAGTCTCTATAGATACATAATGCTTTCTGTTTACTTAAATCCCTCTACAAGGGCTGGCATGTTTGAGGACTCATCAATAAATCTGGCAGGGTGACTGCTGTATGTTTCTAATCCCTTAACCATTTATTTACAAACAACAGTTGGGTGTCTATGCTGTGCAAATTAGTCAATAAGAGAAGAATTTAACAAAAGGCAAATGAAAGAGGATTCAATTTGAACTACTTGTTTTTCAGGTTTTAAGAAAATACACATAGATACCTATTTTTGTGGAATTTATATCCCTTAGAATTTATTACCAAGTTCTTAATTTTCTTTTTTGAGATACTTGCTTTGTGTAGCTGTCAGACTCCAAGTCTAAAGGTGAGGTGAGACAAAAATACCTGTTCCATGCTTCGGGACATCTTGAGTGAAAAAACATCATTAATTCAATTTAGCATCAGTAATACAATTCTAGTTCTAATTCATTTCTATGGAAGGTTTTCACAAATGGCTTGATTTTGGTTGATACCAGTTTGAGGTACCAGGCTTTAATGGATATGAGCATGGACTCTGTGAAAAGATGCTTCAGAATATTTCAAATGCTGCAGGTTTTAGAAAACTCAAACAGTAGTAACTTGAAAATAATAGCCTATAATATTCTGTAGTAGAATTATGTAATTGCAACATGCTTTAGGGCTATTTTTTTTTCTAGAATGCTGTAGTGTTTTTATAAGATTGTTTAGACAGATGTTCTTCCTTTTTTGTATAAGAGCTATTTGCACTTCTGGGGCTCAGAGATGTTCTTTCTGATGTTGAACTGGCATCTGGTCTCTCTGTGGCAGGATGTCTGCAGGTAAAATTGCAGTAGAAATACATCTGTTAGATAATTTAGGTACACTAGGTTTTAGAGTTGTGGCAGACAACAGATTTATAAGCTCCCAAATCCTGACTGGTATTAAATGTACATTCTACTCAGTGTGAGAATTTAGGGACTTTTCAGGTCATATTTTTCTCTTAGATGTTTCTGCTGCATCTTGAAAGTACAAGGACAGATTAATCTAATCATTAATATAGCATTTATTTCTTGAGAATCTGAACAGTTTTCTAGGAGACTCGAATCAAAGACAAAATGGAGAACTCCTGAGCCAGAGGGAGCAGTATTAGAGGTACTTTCAATTGCCTGGCTGTGACACTACTTGCTCCAGGGTTCTTGGGGATTTTGTAGGGATGGATGAGCATGGGAAAGGTCACAACAGTGCTTATCCTCACTGCTCTGTCCTACTAGGATGACACAGTGAGATAATGGCATGAACTTCCATTGGTTCAGAGAATGCTTTTGTCTTTGAATCAGAGAGTATCACAAATACTGATCTGGTTATCCTTGGTATCTGCAAACCATTAGAGTATTTTCACTTTTCCAGCTATCACAAGTTTCACCCTACAGAATATGCCTCTTTCCAAAATGCGGGGCTTTCATATTTCTGTCCAGGATTTCAACAAGGAAAACATTTGTGTTTGTACACTATGCCATTGATGTGCCATAAATCCAGCTTGTGAATATGTCAGATTTACTGTGCATACATTTAGACATTTGAGTAATTTAGAGTCAACCTGATCATGTTTAGTTCTTATCTGCTCCAATCAAGATACCAGATATCCAGAAAAATAGCCTAAGTCCTCCTCTTACATCCAAACATGTCCAGAGTAACTCAGACATGCCACAGCCAGACAAAGAGTTAGACTGTGGCTCACTTGTGAAAGAAACAATGTGCTTTCCTCATGCTTTTTGAACCTCTTTAGATGGACTTCCTGCAGTCAGAGATGAGAAATAATGCCATGTTTTCCTTCATGGACTGATGCTGCTACCCTTCCAAAGGCCACTGTATCCCACATTCCAGGAGAAGATGGAATCTCCTTTACTAGTGTGAAAGGGCTTGCTCCTCTGTAGTCTCAGTCCTTTGGGTTGTGCAGTCCCATTCCAGCTAGACCAGGTGTGAAACTGCCTCAGCCCCTTTCAGATGGTTATTTGCTCATAACATGAAGTCTCTTGCAATAATTTGTCCTTCCCTTTTGCAACTACGAGTTTCTGTTCAAGCTGTGTCATTTAAGGAAAAAGTGAAAAAGATGGAAGAAATCTAGCTAGAAATCTAGAAAAGGAGAAAGGAAATACATTGAATTTTCCAATGTGTAATGGGAAATACTGTTGGAAAAATAAGGTGCATGTCTGTCACAACCTAAGAATCTGCCTTAGTAAGATGTTTGGTAAGCAGCTCTGTTTACAGTTTTGCTGTCACAGCCAAATTACCTATGCATGATGATGGGACTACTTTCAGTGGGATAGCTCCCTACAGAATTCCTGTGCTGACGAGGTTTGCTGGTGTTTGCTATTCTAAATTTGAATGTACTGGGTAGAAAGCTGTCTTCCTACCTCAAAACACTGAATGCTAATTATATACAAAGCTACTTGCAAATGGGTTCTGTATTCATTGGCAGGTTTTCACTGTGGTACCTCATTATTTCAAACTATAGAATTGTCGTTTAATAGAAATTCTCATACTGGATCTTGTTTCCTTCTTGTGAATGTTCACAGGGCACCATTTCAAGGTACTACTTCAGCTGCAAGGCATTGCAAATGACATAGTGCTATTTAAAGCCAGTGTTTCTCAAGGACAGAAAATCCTTTATTTTGAATCATCCCTAGACAATCAGCTAAAAGCATCAGATTTGGCCTAATCCAATAGTGTCTCCAAAGAGTTAAATACATTCCTCTGGAGCAATGCCACTGAGACAAATTAGATATTCCAAGCAGAACCAGGTTCATTGTGTAGTTTGCACATGTGAGACAGTGCTATTCATGGAGTTTTTATCAAGAAAAGATACTGAACTTGTCAGAAAATAGTTTGTATTGGCCTAAATTGTGCAATTCTCATTCATGCTTGTGAATATTTGTACAAACAGACCCATTGACTTCACTATGAAAGTGTTTCATTATGATCACTCCTATTTCAGTGATCTTTATGTGATTTGAAATAATAAAGCACCACAGGCCCATTGACTTCAGTGATACTACGTGGTCCACCAACATGAGTAAGGGCTGTGCAATGTAGTTAGAAGGATCTGAATAACAAAACCTCTGTTATCAAGCTAAATATAACCCCACCACAACTCTGCCATAGAATAGTCACAAAACTGCCTGGGCACAAGCTCCCCCATCTCTACACATGCACACACATCCCCCTCCAGTTTTTCTTTCGGAACAAAACCAGCTGTAACTAGAGCCTGAGTTTTACAAATTGAAAGGAGCTTGTAGCAAAAAGAACAAAAGTGCTAGTGTGCAGAAGCTACCCTGCAAAGAATGTTGGCAGGAGAGAAAGCAAGGCCCTTCCACTGCTGTAACCTTAAACTATCATTTGTTGATGTTGATGTATTTCTAATAAGAGGAAACGAGAACACAAGAAAAAGGGAGATGGAGAACTTGAGACCTTTTGGAGACTAGGCTTTTCACATTTTTATGTAGCCTGGTAAGGCAGAAGGAACTCTTTATTGAATCATAATAGCATCCACTGCACAATTTACCCATACGCCTATGTGAGTGGGATAGTGCCATAATCTTCAGGCTTTTCTTTTTACAGGAGTGAAACCAGTAAAGAAAAAATGCTTTGTTGCTCAGGTCTGAAGTGCAGACAGATATGGGATTGTGGCTTCAGTTTCAGAGAGAGCTGATGTTTCTCCACTGAGCAAGCTATTTAGCTATCAGATCAAGTGGTGTGATCTGGAGCACAGCAGTGCCTTGCTCCAGTGTGAAAATACTATGAAGTTTAGTGTCTCTATGCACACTGGAAAGGAGTCCTGGTTATAAAAAGCACCATTTTAGTAGCAGTGCTGCTGCTTAGGGAGCTGCAAAACCTGGTGTATGGATTAATCTGTAGTTTTGGTCTGAAGGGCTGTTTTTATCTGCAGAAGAAAAAAAATCTCTTTAAGCCCCCTCTATTATGTGAAGAAAACAAACTAGTGTCCATAAGCAGTCACCTTCTACCTGAGGACCTCTAAGCACCTCAGAAATAGAGTGTTCTTACACCCAGTTGACAAATTGTGACCAACAGAAGTTGTGGCAAAGCCATGCCTAGCACCCACATGTGCTGGCTCGCTCTCTCTGAACCCCAAAACATACCAGTAAAAAGTAGCTTTCTATGTCACTTTTACAGCTGCCTTCAACCTTGCATGGTTGAGCTTGAAATCACAGTTGCAGAGAAGTCAACAGCAATTTTGTCCCTCAGTGCATTGTCCCAGTTAAGTGGTAGCTATTTTAACAAAAATGTTTCACAGTCATCAACCCTATATGAATTATCAGCAGCTGTCAGCTTTTATACTGAAAAATATAGGTCAATAAAAGACATGGTATCTTTTTAAGATATAATGCTATAAGGATAAAAAATCCAGTCTATTCCAAGGGTTAAACCCAAGCTTCTTCTCTAAAGTTTCTATGGCAACTAGATGCAATCTATAGTGATATTGTAGCTAATGAAATGTTTCTTCCAGACCAACAGTGCAACATGTAGCATTCAGTAATGAGGAATGTCTTTGGGGAAAGAATAGTGGCATAAAAGATGCCTTCTAACAAACTATATTGGATGATAAAAGCCTGCAGTAAAGTGTGTCCTGAAGTCCAAATTCCCTTCTGTTTATTCACAGTGCTTCTTTCATATCTACTCTGATAATGAGAAACACTGGTAATAAGAACAGTACTTGAGAAGTGAGGGAGTAAGGAAACAAAATATATTTGAGCACTTCTTTAACTGAATCATAAAAAAGAAGAAAAAATAAGCTTGTAAAGAAGATCTTTTGTGTGTTAGAGGTTTGCTTTTTTTTACTAGTGAAATAGCTAAATGTTGACATTTGGTGTCAGCATGCTATATCATATCTGTGTGTGCCTGTGTATGAATCGTGTGAGTACAGATTAAATGTCTCTCCTTGTCTTGAATTCTCAGAAGCTGAAGTCCATATTGGCCTCAATGCAAACCCCAAACCACATGTTTTTCAGCTGTATCCAGCCCTTCTCATAAAACATAAATCAGATGAAAGGCGTGGAGGCCATGCATGTATATCTGAGAACTGGAGACAGCAACACAAACACCACACTCTGCACCTGAGCAGTGACACAAACTCCCCTTGTGCCCTCTGCTCCCTCGTGGCAGGGCTTGGCCATGCTGCCAAGACCTTCTGCCTCTGGGAAGCAGCTCCTTCCCTGTGCACTGGGGCAGAGCTCCTCCCCTGCTGAAGAGGGAGGAAAGGCAGGTCAGGGCAGGGTGCAGGAGCTGTCTTAAGGCTTTGTGGTCTGCATGGGAGGCCTCTTCCCTCCTCTGCTCTGCAGGCTGCTTAGACACTTGTGCAAGGCTGCAGCTTTGTCCTTGCAGGCCCTCCAAACTTGCAAGAAATCTAAAAAACCTGTAAATAAATACGGCCACCCATACCTGGTTTTATATGTTCAGGTTTCTGAGTTTGGATGAATGCTTTCCTACACACAGGCCTTGAAGAACTGTATGAATTTTGTTATTGCATGTAATTAATATTATTGGAAGGTATCTAGACCTAATGGATACCTCTCAGAATGCCTCCTTTCAGTGCAGTTAGTTGTTCTACATATGTGCTATGTTTATGTTGTACATGATATATCTGCTCTGCTGTGGTAATGCTGCTGTTGTAGCTATGGCAGTCTAAGAACAGAAAGAAAGCAAACAGGGCCTCCAACACAGAAATCTTTCTTCAGGGTTTGGAAAATAGCTTGGATGCTAAACTGTTTTCTGCTTCTCCCAGTGCTGTAAATGGATTCAGTAAAGAGAAACATACATTTTCTTTCCACTTGCCTGGCCTTGCTTCAGACACATGCACAGAAAAAGAGAGTAAATGGGATACATGCAATATGAATTCTTACCCTGGACAGAGAAATGGGTTCTATTTTAGCAGGGGAGTTTCAGAAATGCACTGAATATGGAATTGAGAAGCAGCTTGTGCTCAACACCAACACACCAAGGAGCTGCGGGACACTGTGCTGTGGTTTCTTAGCCACAAGGTAGATGCTTTGTTAGGCCCTGGGTTTTTGGGTTTGTTTTGCAGAGCACTGCTGAACTGTGACAAGGCTATGTCCATTTAGCTGGACCTGTCAAGGGTCTTCACGTCCATTTACATATCTTCATTTGAAGACTTTTAGCAAATCTAATTCTAAACATATGAACTGATTTAAAAAATCCCGCACAGATGTAGTCCTGCCTAGTCACTATTGAAATACAGTAGAAAAGGCTAAACTCATCTCTAGTGGTGTGCTGGATAAAAAACAGTGTTTCCTTAGGCAAAATTACCAAGATTTTTTTTTACTTTCTGATTTTTGAAGTGGCATTTACAGCCAAAGCAAATAAAGAACAAGGTACCTTAAAACATCCTTGTAAACTTTATACAGTCATTTAAAGTGAAGCACAGTAGTAATTCATTTCCAAAAGGTTGAACTTCGTAAAAATTTTTGTCACTCAGGGAAGCTTTCCCTCTCCTTAGCCAGTTTACATTAAAATGTATAATGCCTCTTCTCTGAAAGGCTTCATGCCCTCTGTCTCTCCTCTTTTCTCTTCTCATATCAAATACTTCCATGGTTAAAGTATTGATAGTTAAAACAGTGTTAGGTCCAGTAACTTTATCTTCATATACAGGGATGATTTTTGCCATTGCTTTAGCAGCTGCCTAAAAAAAGTCCTACAGTATTAACAGAAGCACTCTGTTTTCAGCTTTGTCTTTATTTTGGAAACTGTTTGGATCACTAAAATGAAAACAAAACTGCAGGCAGGAATTTATATGCCCAAGAGAAGGATTCTAAAGCCTCATTTTTACAGCCTTCGGTTTTGTGAAATATAACATCTTACTACAGATCTTCTGCTATTATCTGTCTGAGGATCAGACTAGAATTTCTGTTTTAGATTTCACCTCTGTGAAAAACAAAACAATAAACACAGTCCATCAGGATCACAATAAAATCTTGTGTCATCAAAATTCAATGAACCGTTCACGGGCAGTGAGAGCGCTTTAGTAGGACAGACAGTCATTTTGGTGGTCAGGGTATTGCACGTGTCAGCATGGCAGCTGCTGTGCAATGAAAAGATCACTGTGCACAGAGCTGAGACACAAATAAAGCTGGTCAGGAAACAAGTTAAGTTTGCTATGGCCAAAGAAATTAGATTCTTCTGAAAAGTAAATCAACTTTGTGATGTGTATATGTTTTGCATTTTTATTTATTTCATGTGAGCTTCATTAGACAACCAGCTAATAAATACTCTCACTTTTTGAGAACAGTCTCAGAATAATTAATTTGTATGAGCACTGATCAGTTGCCCGATGAACTGCGTATTGCAACAACTGAGAAAAAATTATTTGAGATGGGTTATGACTTTGCCTTACAGAGTGTTAGGAAACTGAAGACAGTGAATAAGCCCATCCAGAACATCTCAGGCCATAGAGTCAACTTGCTGAGATCCTGTCCTCACTTCCAACCCTGTGTTTGCCCTGGTGCTCATGTGGTTGCAGAACAAATTGTTCCAGAGAAGTGATGAAAACTCATCCTACAGTCATTAGTTCATGGTAACATTTGCTTTCTGGTCAAGTTGATCAAGGCTAGGAACACACAAACAGGAACAAGGAGGAAAGACTTAGGTGGATTTAAGTTGTCCTTGAGGCAGTCTCTGGGGTTGCTTTTGCATTCCATTGGTAAAATTCCTGAGAAGGGTGTTGGAAGACCAAACCTGTTGGTGTATATTCATTGAATTTTGTTGCTTAAAAGAGGAAGAGTCCTGGGGAGCCCTGACATGAGGAGGCTTCTTCACCTTTGCCCACTAGGTAGATTGAGGTAAGCAGATCTGCATGTGTAGCTTTTGCTTGCCTTGCTCACAGTAATTTGGCTGCTATAGAGCTACAAGCAATTCCCATGGTGAGTGGATTTAATTTCTTCTTGGATTTCTACAGTGTGAAAGGCAGAAAACAGAAAACTCCTTGGTGAATGTCTGCCCTTCCGTTTTTCACGAGTGATTTTTGTTCCGTACCTAAAGAAAATGTGGTCTCTCACACTGTTGAACCAGTATGAAACAGCACACACAGGATCCCTGTCCCTTCTATACCATGGCAAAAGCTCTGCATCCTGGCTGCAGCTTGTGAAGTCCCACATTGCTGTTACAAGTGACCTGTCCTTGCCCTCTCATTATTGATGCGTTTCCTCACTGTACTGAAAGATTCTTGACTCACAGAGTTTTCCACACGTGACTCTCATCCCAGTGAATCAAACACTGTAATATAAAGCTCATCATTTATCAAACAGGCACAGGGCTGAATTCAGATCCGGTGTCATGGCTATATAAAGATTACTGTATGTGCAGTTTTTCTGGGTCACTCTGATTGTTTTGTGGCAGTAATGCTTCATATGAGCTGGGCCGATTGTGGCTGGTGTGACAGCTCTAACAATGTGAGATATTAGTGTATGCTGTTTTACCACCACACCTACAAACTCAGTGTGCAGCAGCTCTGATGAATGTGATGGTATAAATCCTGAGATGTCTGTAAAAGCATTGCAAGCATTACAGTTGGGAAGGGTTTCCCCCAAAGCACTGGCAGGGCTGTATGTACAGGAATCTAGATTTGGATCCTGAACTTGTTGCCTAAGTCAGAATAGCTTGTGTGAGTTTTACACAGAGAACATATTGGTCTGTTAGCAAGAACACTGTGCTTTTGGAGTCACAGGTGCAAGACAAGGAACACCAAACATAACGATTCTTCTCAAACACAGGGAATGTTGCCATGATACAAGACCAGTTGAGTAAGGAGGCAAGGATTATTAAAAAGAATACATTGCACTCAGGAAGCCGGCCTCCTCTTCTTTACACACTGCTCTGTCATCATGGATACGAAGGTCAAGGCTCATCAGTAGTCCCCCATCTGGACTCAGTGTCATAGCTAACAGTTTGTTCTTTATGATGAAGTCTTTGCTTCCCCAAATAAATAAAAAAACCAGTCCATATCAGGTTTGTCTGTTGAAAAAACGGTGTGCAGTTTTGCTCAGCTCCTGACTCCACAGGAATCTCTAAAACTGAGAAGGGAGCTGGCTGAAAACCTGGGGAATGCAGTGGTGTGACAGAAGCAGGTGTACTGCTACTGCTGTCTCGGTGTCTGCTCCCAGTTCGGCTCGTTCCTCTCACCAGGTAACGCGCCTGGGGCAGTACGGAGGGGTGTCCGACCTCTGATAGTGCCCAAAGCCGTCGGCGGGGTGCTGAGTGTCCAGCAGCAGGGAGCTGGGCGAGCTGCTGGGAGCGAGGGGCCGTCCCTGAGGGCCGTAGACCGCGGCAGCCCCGGGGCAGCCTCCCCCGGCCGGCCGCAGCCCCAGCTCCGCAGCCCTCGCTCTGCTCCGGCACCGCGGCCAATTACTGCGCCCGCCCTGTCACTTGACGGCAGCAAGCTATACTACTCGGTGTGCACCAGCATAAACTTTTTTTCTTGAATATTCTTCTAGCACCGGTAATGTCACTAGGTGACCTAAATCCTTCATTCACTCACATTTATTTTTAGCGAATGTCAGATAAAATAAGAGCATCACTGTGCAGGGGAGAAAAAACCGACTGTATGAACTTCTTTCCTAGAGGTGAACAGTCTGTGGGGAAATTAATGCCAATTTTTAATCACAAAATCACAATAATATTTGACTGCCACTAAAGTATTTGCATTTCAAATGCAAGGGAAGAACTATAGTCTACTCTTAAATGCATTAAGTAAATAAATACAAAGGTATACTTTTGAAATGTGTAATTTAACTGTAAGATAGCTGAAAACAAAGCTGCTATTCACTTATAGATGTGAAAAGAGAGATTAATTCGTATAATTAGCCAGTTAATTGTCATAAATGTTATTTAAAGATTCTAATCATTATTGTGCATTTCTAAGTAAAAACTTGGAGGCTATTTAGCATTGATACACTTATTTATTCTAATATATTTATATATTCTAATACATATACATTATATGAGCATATAAATATATATAACTCTATACACACAGCACATCTATTAGCATAGAGTCATCTATTGTAACTTTGCAGATATTGCAGATTGTTCTCTTTCCCCTTCGTAAGTCTCAGGTGTGGTAGAAGGCCTCACTGCAAATGAAAGCTAACGCTGTTGTTTAAAAATAAAATTCCACTCAGTCATTTTACATGTAAAACAACAGTTATGTAGGTGTATGTAGACATATATATTTATGATTACAGTATTCATAATGGTAGTATGGAAAGGCTGAATGTCTGCCTGAATGTAGGAGAAAGAGCTCTGCTGAAGTGATAAGTGAAAGCTGGCCTCAAGTACTCCCTGTATGCAAACTTTTTGCTGGCAGAATTTAATCAGTGTAAACATTTTTTCATTTTGAATGGAGCAGAAAGAAAAAGGGTCACTAATAATAGGTAATGAAGTAGAAAGATAAAGTACTTGAAATGAAATAATGGATTAGAAAATGGATTAAAATAGATTTTTTTCTTTCTATCAGGAATCTCACCATTAATTCCAGGCAACAGTATTCACTGTGTCAGTTCCAGGCTTCCTGTAAGTTCATGTCTGCAGCAATCACCATTTAATCAGTGATGCAACAAAAAGACTTTCTAGATGTTGAAGGCTAGGCTTTGCTTTACACAGGGAACAGCCTCCGCATTCCAGTTTAACAGCGTGTCTGGGACGCTGGCTCTGTGAACCCACTGCCCCAGAGCCTTGCAGAGTTCACATCTGGGCCTGAACTCCATGGCATCGGTCTGTCCGCCTGGGCAGAGCTTTTACTGTCCAAGTAACAACCTCTGATTCCCCTTACTGTGTTTGCTACACATGTTCTAGAGAGACTAGACACAGGACTTGTCAGGCACAGCAGATTAGTTTCACCGAGGTTAAAGTAGGAGCAATGTATATGGTGAAATCAGTTTACAGACACCTTTTATCTCTGGGAGGAATGGTATTTTGTGAATTGGATTAGTAGTAGAAAAATGGTTTAACTTACCTAATAGATTTTTGGGGGCACTACATAGAATTTTCTGTGCAAGGCTTAGCATTGCTCGTGGGTAAAAAAACCTCATGCCTGTAAGAGAGCCATGCATAAAAATGGTATTAAGAGTAGTTGTTTGTTAAAGCCTGCTTGGACTCCATTAACTGCAGCAACTCCTGCTTGGTGTCGCTTGCCATCTGCTAGAGTTCAATATGCCAGCCCCTGGGAGCTGAGCTGCTCCGCCCTGGCTAGCACCTGCTTATTCCCATGGCTGGTCCTCACAGCTCCTGTGAAAGTGCTCAGTGCTGCACGAGCTGCCCACTCCAGCTCTTAGTGGCTCTCCAGAGGGACCAAGTGGATGGACTGTGTTCCAAGTGTTAGGCAGGAGCCATTGCCTCAGTGGAGGCAGCACCTGTGCCAGGGACCCCTGGGGTATGACAGAGCAGAGAGGCTGGGTGTCCATGTACTGGTACGTCCAGCAGGAGTTGGGGCAGAACTGCATACTCTTCACTAATTTGCCACCTAATGGCTTTTATGCTGGTGTTTCATGTCAGAGAAGCTCCTTTGTGACTTTAATGCCACAGTCTTATAAGTCTAAATCAAGGACATTGTCTTAGTACTTCATCTGCTGTTCAACTGAGTGGAATTTGGACAAAGACAATAACTGAAACTTTTCCTTTATGAGAAAACATTATCCTAAAGCGCTACTAGAAATATTGTCTAGTGATATTCCCTTGGAAAACCTCTCAATGCCTGTCCAGTTCAAGAAGTGACACCTTTGCAGGTAGAGAGATGGAAATTAAAGGAGTGCTGTCCTGCTGTAATTTGCTTGACTTTGTCCTTCAAATGTTGCTTTTCAAAACCAGACTATCACAGCAGTAGCCTACTAGAGATTCCTTATGCTGGAACAATTCCTTAAGCAGTAATTTGCAGCTAAAATAACCAGGCAAAGTTTAAAGACATGATCCTGAATTTTAGGAAGATGAATGAAGTTTTTCTGCTTTTTGGAATAGCAGTATATTTTGTAATTGCCTGTAGTCCTTATGATGAGGATAACATGGCCACGCTTATAGGAAGTAACTGAGGAAGTGACGATTTATGTTGATGCTGCCCAAAAGTCTACAGCATGTGGTTATTTATTTATCCACTGCAACAATTGCTCTATAAACACAGAGTACATTCTTGGAGAGAAACAAGTCAGGATCTCTCAGCAGGGAAGAGGGAGCCCACTTGTGTGTCCCACCCAGCAGAGGCAGCCAGCCATTGTTTGGGGCTGTGCTCAGTTATCGCCCAGGGATCTCGGCCTGGGCTAAACACAGCCCAGAAAGCCTTTCCCTGCCAAATGCCAGCATCCTGCCAGTCCAGATGAGAAACCTGAACTGAGGCAGGTGAAGCTGTCCACAAGGAAGTGTCCCATTTTCATACTGCTGTCCATGTTAAATAAGAAGCGTGAGAAATTAAGCATAGAAAATGATACTGAAGTAAAACGGTTACTAAAAGGATACAAATTCCATTTAAGCACCAGCAGCACTGAGTTCAGTAAATAGAAAGGTCATCTTTCTGTCTCTGCCTCATTCCCAACAGCAGCATGACTCAGAAGAACAAACAATTGAATGGGTTTTGTTAGATACTTGCATGCATTCTGGGCTTTTTATTACTTGAAATTTCATTCGGTTCCCTGATTGTACCACAATCCAAAAAATAAATACTTAAAAAATCTGTTGTAAACCAAATAATGTTTTGCATATGTTTGACAATCAAGTGTCTTGATTTCAGAAAGATTTCAGCCACAGATCATTTTATTACATGTCCCTGCTTTAAGACAAAAAGGGACGGGAGAAGTGAGAAGAAAAGCCATCTTAGATTTTGTACATGGATTGAGAGGTTGAAAGTGCATACATAGCAGGTGTGCATGTGCCTTAGAGATAACCATATCAGTGGTAATGGTTGTCATAATCTGAAGTGAAGAGGAATAAAAGGAGAGCTGGACACCACCAAAATTTCACTTAAACCATCAGGTTTGGGCTGCTCCTCTCTGCAGGGCAGCCTTCTTCCCAAATATTTTCTGCCCTCCAGGACAGGCAGAAAAATCTAATCCCTGTGACCTTTTCTTAAAAAAAAGCAGAAGTAATGTTTGCAGCATGGTATTTGTATGCAGGGATTAGCTCTTGATTTCTTTGCTTAGTACCTTAGGGTATATTTTTAAAGTACTACACAGAATTTCAGTCTCACTCGTCAACTTCTATTGACTTTAAACCTCATGAGTCACTTTGACAATATATCCCAGAGGCTTTCTGTCTTACACTGGCTTTAATTTAAATTCCCCTGCTTTTGGGGGTTATTTCTGAATTTAGGGTTAGCTTGCATGGGAAGTTGGCTTTCAGGAGGATTTTCCTATCTTAGAGATGTTCTGCTTCCAGGTTTTCCCAGTATTATTTTATGTTCTTGTTTTCTTTGGGGAAAAAAGAGATATTTTTGTTAGCATCTACAATTTCTTTCACTTACTTGGTTTACTCATGCCAGCAATGGCTGCATTACCTCAACATCAGTATGCATGGCCCCCTTGTGAATGCTATTGTAACTTTTGTGTAACCGTAAAAATATGTACTCGGTAAGACTCATAGTACAACAAAGGCCAAACTCTGTAAGTAAAACCTAGCAAAGCATTTATACACTATTTTCTTTGCAGAATGGCTATTTTCTTCTCTCTTAAGAAAAAAATCCCCTGATTTTCAATTAAAAAAATTCCAGTGAGCCATGTGATGTCATAAAGTTCTGTGGAAGGGATATGCTGTTCCTTGGCAGCTGGACACACTTCGAGTCCTTTGCCTGGTAATCTGTTAAGGTGCCCAGACTGGTGGATTGGTAATTATTTGTGGCTCTCAGAGAGAAGTTAAGTCTAACAGAGACATATACAAGGGTGAGAGAGACATTTTGCCAGTCCCTAGAATGGTTTTCTCACAGTTATTACTCCTTTGAAATGGTAAATAAATAAATGACAATTAGAAAGGGAGCTCTCTGAGAGACAGGTCTGTGTTCTGCTAAGTATGGATGACAGCTGGAGTTACCCTTAGCTCCTCTCATTGGCTGGTAGCCCCAGGTGAGCTAAAAGGCATGGCAAAGAGCCAACTTCCTCAGCTGGAGAAATCCTGGGCAGTGTTAACTACCTTGCCCAGGCTGTGCCATCACGTACATCTGGGTAGAGCATCAAACAAGTGCGTTAACAAAGGGTAAGTATTTCCCCTGAAGTGTTTGACAGAAAATAAACAGCTGTAACCACTGGCAGTAAATTCTAGTTTCCTCAATAGCATTCTGGTAACAATGGGAAGAGGAAGGAGAAGCCAAATAAACAGTACCTCTGTTATAATTGGCACAATAGTCTGATTTCTCCTCTTGTGTCTTATGTGGTCATATACAAGTATGCAAACAGCAACAAATACTGCCTTTACTAAAGGCAACTCCTCTCTGTCTGGGAATTCAGGTAGCAGGATGGTGAAAATTCAGACTGAGCATTGATTTTAAAATTATTTTTTACTTTTTCATGAATTATGAGGTGATCTTCCATTTTCTCAGTGTCTTTCTCATCTAATGGACAAAACATTGCTCCAAGATTGGTAAACATATTGAAAACATTAAACAATATCAATGAAATTCTTATTATTATTGGCTGAGAAAATAAACTCTCAGTCTTTCCTTAGTTCCTGCCTGAGTAATAACTATGTCATACATGACATTGCTACGCATCATTATCAACAGTACTAGTTTCATTAAAAGAAACATTTTCTCTAGCACCACTAGCCATTTCTCATTTGATTTTTTGAATCAAATGCTTTACTGACCTCTAATCCTCATAGGTGTACTGCATTACCTTTGGCTAGATTTGGCTGTCTTTGAAAAGGAAGACAAGATTTTGTTAGTATTAAACTATTGAGTAAGCTGATGTTATATTCCATCCCCTTTTCATTCAAGTCTTATTGTTTTCCACTTCAAAAGACTTTCTACAGCTTTGAATTTGTTTGGATCAGTCTAATGGGACCTGTCATGGTCCCAACCATTCCTTTTTCTCCTTCCCTGCTACTTCATGTACACCTATCACACACATGATTTTCTGGTTAATTAGTAGCATTCAATTGAATAAATTTATTCCTAATATTTGATATCAGATCCAGAATTTTGAAACTCAGTCAAAGAGATCACTGAGCCCTTCAGATGTGGACATTGACTTCCAAGACAAGTTCCACACCCTTTTTCTGGGCTGTCCTTTCTTAATTTTAGGAATGTACCTATGTGTCCTTTAATAATTCTCCCTTCATGTATAATTGGCCTAATTTTCTCTTTCCCTGTTTTTCATTTTTATGAATAAAGGGACTTGTTTTAATTTCCTTTGAACATTGAATATATTGACTTTATTCTTACACTCTGACTAGAAAAACGTTTGTTTCTTAGGGTTTTTTTGTATTTCCTTATCTTCAGTAATGTTTGTGAGATTTTTCTTACAAACCTCTGCCTTAGTGTATAAATTCCAGATAAGATTGGCCCCTTTGACTTAATGACACTTCTGCCTTCCTGAAGATAGAGGTGAGCTGTTTTGCCTGGCTGACTTCACTTCCTTAAAGTTTATCCTTCTAAGCCTGAAGCTTTCACTGTTAGGAGTATTGCAACTCTTGCAATAATAATAATAATAATAATAATAATAATAATAATAATAATAATAATAATAATAATAATAATAATAATAATA